>JACEFZ010004073.1:0-27527 GCA_014155875.1 Cepaea nemoralis | reverse complement strand
TTTGGTTCTTTTTTGTCCCAAAAGAAAAATGTAGATCGTCTATATCTGATGTGAGAGACCATTTCTGTTTGTGAGTGGTTTCTTTCAAGACTTGATCCTCACTGTTTGTATCTGTCAATGCGATCTCATTAATTTTCTACGGAATCGTAGCAACCTCCAAATAATTTCTCAATAATGAGTTACGTGAGAACTAGACAGATTCTTGAGAATCAAGATTTGAGGAAAAGATGCTGGGATCAGACAGAGCAAACGTTGCAAAAGAAAAAAGATAATCGTATAAATGTATTTAAATAAAAGCAACGTAATGATGCGAATAATAATAATTTTAAAAAAAAATATGTTGAGATCTAAGATCACAAGGAGAAGAGAATTACAGAGACACACGAAAAATATTGGAGAGAGAAGGAGGGAGCTGCGAGGAAAGGACAAGTTAGGTAGGGTTGGCTCAAATGGCGGATAAATGACAGAAGAAGAAGATGGCGAGGACAAGGAATAGAAAGAGGAAGAAGAAGAAGAAGAAGAAGAAGATCTTCCAGCATGTTCCAAAGCATGAACCTTCTATGGATCTGACACGTGATGATGCCTCCCCATTTCCTGGGCCTGAGTGCACGGAGGACTTGGTGGCCTGTCGTTTCCTCTGTTAGCGGACGATGAGCGTATGCATGGAACCCTCATCCGAGGGCGCTAATGTCATTATCGGCATAGCCTTGTATCATCCACACTAACGCGCCTGCACATGCTTTATCGCGTGTTCTAATTCTTTTTAACTTCTATATTGCTATGCCCAGTCTCCTCCTGCCTTCTGTTGAACAATTCTCATGAATTGATTCGGTGCCGAAGGATAATACTTCCCCATATGTGACGTCCCAATTTGACAGAAGGACGATATATCGTCATACTAGGGTCATCATTTTATTTGTTTTGTTTTGTGATATCTTCCGCTATTTTAATGCCCAGTGAACGGAACTTTACATTATAATACTTGTTCCTTTGACTGTGTACCATGTTTGGTCCAATCCTACTTTCTATTGGCACTGAATCAGTTACATAGCTTGGGCACACAGACATGCTGTCAAGGAAGCAGATATACGCATATCTATTTATGAAAGAACAAGTACGAGATACAACATAAGGGCCCCGACTATAACCAAATCGATAAGTCGACGGTTGGCCGGGGCCATTCTTCTCAAGAATTGGAATTGGAATTGGACAAGCTGATTGAATTGTCCTGAAAGAGGCTCGGACATTAAGGCAACTGCTTACAAATACCAGCAAGGAATTCTAAATATAGTTGGTCAAATAACACGAGAGACAAAAGTTAGTGCATGACATTTTCGAGACGTCGCAGTCAACACCTGCCTTATTTAGCTGCTTATGATTTGCGGCTCAGTCAAATAGCACCAGAGACAAAAGTTAGTTGCATGTCATTTACGGCTCTGTCAAATAACACCAGAGACAAAAGTTAGTTGCATGTCATTTACGGCTCTGTCAAATAACACCAGAGACAAAAGTTAGTTGCATGTCATTTACGGCTCTGTCAAATAACACCAGAGACAAAAGTTAGTTGCATGTCATTTACGGCTCTGTCAAATAGCACCAGAGACAAAAGTTAGTTGCATGTCATTTACGGCTCTGTCAAATAGCACCAGAGACAAAAGTTAGTTGCATGTCATTTACGGCTCTGTCAAATAACACCAGAGACAAAAGTTAGTTGCATGTCATTTACGGCTCTGTCAAATAACACCAGAGACAAAAGTTAGTTGCATGTCATTTACGGATCTGTCAAATAACACCAGAGACAAAAGTTAGTTGCATGTCATTTACGGCGCTGTCAAATAACACCAGAGACAAAAGTTAGTTGCATGTCATTTACGGCTCTGTCAAATAACACCAGAGACAAAAGTTAGTTGCATGTCATTTACGGCTCTGTCAAATAACACCAGAGACAAAAGTTAGTTGCATGTCATTTACGGCTCTGTCAAATAGCACCAGAGACAAAAGTTAGTTGCATGTCATTTACGGCTCTGTCAAATAGCACCAGAGACAAAAGTTAGTTGCATGTCATTTACGGCTCTGTCAAATAACACCAGAGACAAAAGTTAGTTGCATGTCATTTACGGCTCTGTCAAATAACACCAGAGACAAAAGTTAGTTGCATGTCATTTACGGCTCTGTCAAATAACACCAGAGACAAAAGTTAGTTGCATGTCATTTACGGCTCTGTCAAATAACACCAGAGACAAAAGTTAGTTGCATGTCATTTACGGCTCTGTCAAATAACACCAGAGACAAAAGTTAGTTGCATGTCATTTACGGCGCTGTCAAATAACACCAGAGACAAAAGTTAGTTGCATGTCATTTACGGCTCTGTCAAATAACACCAGAGACAAAAGTTAGTTGCATGTCATTTACGGCTCTGTCAAATAACACCAGAGACAAAAGTTAGCTGCATGTCATTTACGGCTCTGTCAAATAACACCAGAGACAAAAGTTAGTTGCATGTCATTTACGGCCCTGTCAGATAGCACCAGAGACAAAAGTTAGTTGCATGCCATTTACTGGACGTCGCAGTCAACACCAGCATTATTTGGCTGCTTGTGATTTACGGCTCTGTGGCGAAGGTGTTACAGGCGTAATTCGTAATCCCGCATGCCGTGTTCGAAACACAGCTGCGGGCGATTTGGGATCAGACCGCCTTGCGTTGGTTTCCATACAATGGCATGAGTGCCGGTTGCTTAGAAAGCAATGGCAAACTACTGAAGGTAAACTTGCCCAGGAATTTCGAACAGCCCCCCCCCCCCCCCTCCTCCCCAAAGAAAAAAAAGAAAGCTAAAGTTGACTGATACGTCCTGTAAAGGATATGCAATTAACTAACTTGTGATTTGCGATTCTGATACGAGAGCAGGAGGACAAACGAGAAGAAAATGGATTGACGTCATCAAAGACACTGTACAGTCACATGAAATGACACTATCCAGTGCCACCCATCGGACGCTGGAACGTCAATTATTCCTCCCCACGACGCTTGACAAGTGGAAGATAATGTTTATAATGATGATGTGATTTACCAGGTAATTTTTACGCTCAGTAGTTTGCCACTGCTTTCTGATCGATCGACGCCTATACCGTCGAAATCAACGCAAGGTTACTTGCTTCCAAATCGTCCGTAGCAGATAAGCGAAAGCTTGGAACATACTGCCACAACAGGGAAGAATAATGGGGAAAAAGACAGAGGCAGTCTGCGAGAAATGATTCAATCATGGCAAAGAAAGATAGCAAGCACTACATGGCACATTCTGTTGAGGACTGCGAGATGCGGAGAATGCATGCTAGACCACGCCATTCGGCCGGAAACGTGATGCTGGTAATGTCGATTCACTTAATTAAAGAGCAAAGGGAAGGCGAAGAGAGAAATACCAACATGGCTTGACCAAGTGACTTAATCTGGGCAAGAACACAGCTGACCCAAGACTGGTGGTCGCGGGAGATGGCAATCTCACGCCTATCGGCATGGCACATGATAGCATGGGCGTTCGTATTTAGAGAGAAAAACATCGTATGAAAACAGAAATACACTGTATTATTGCCAGTGAATAACACACAAAATGCTCCTCACTGTCCCATGTAAATAGTGGAGCGGACAGAAGTCTCGACAAGCAAACAGCCCGCACAGTATACTATGCAATATGCCGCTGCCGGAATACCAACACAAACGCCCGCCACGAAAAATACAGTTTATCGTATATAACATAAAATTCTAGTTATAAAAACAACATATGAATCGCGTTACAGTTATTGGTATGTCCTTTGCAGGATGTCGCAATCAACCTCAGCATTGTTTGGCTTTTTGTGATGTACTAGTCAATTTTACTTTCAGTAGTTTGCAACTGCTGTCTGAACCACCGACGCCCACACCATCGAAATCAACGCAAAGCGACCGGCTTCCGAATCGTCTGCAGCAGATCTCGAACTCTCGACTCAGTGTGCTGAGGAACTGCGAAAGACGTTCACTTCCCCCATTCCACCGCGCCGGGCGTGAATCGGGTATGACAAGAGAAATAGAAAGTGCGCGTTCATATTTAGACAGAAAAACCATATATGGCTATTGTATGAAAACAGACACTCAATATGTGACTAATGTATAAAAACAGAAACACAATAAATGGTATTCGTATTTAGAAACATAAAGATGGTATGAAAACAGAAAAAGATTAACACAGAAATACAAATATAACAAGTGTGTGCTTACATAGAAATATAATATAACAAGTGTGTACTTACATGGAAATACAAACTATAAAGTGTGTGCTTACATAGAAATATAATATAACAAGTGTGTACTTACATAGAAATATAATATAACAAGTGTGTACTTACATAGAAATATAATATTACAAGTACTTACATAGAACTAAAATATAACAAATGGGTACATACATATACATACAATGTATCAAGTGTGTACTTAGCACGGAAATACAATATACAAGTGTGTATCATAATATATGTAGTGTGTGCTTACATAGAAATATAATCAATGAAGTGCGTAATAACACAGAACTTCAAAATAACAAGTGCGTACTTACACAAAAATATAATATATGAGGTGCAGTGGACGATGAACTTCACACAGGGCTTGGTCACAAACTGACCAATGCTGCACTTGGGCGCCAGGAGATAGATGATGGACAAGACGGGGAACATGGCGCCGATGGTTCCCATGATGGCCAGTTTGGACAAGATGGATCTCCGTCTGAAGCCCGGAAGACCTTCGTACCATAGAGAGGCTAACAGCTGCTGGCAGTTGGGGTGTGCTACAAACTGTGGAGGGAGATTGCGGGGAGGGTTATCATTTTGTTGGCGCCAATCTTAGTTTGAGCAATGGCGAGACAGACATACATACGAGGGTAAGTTAATAAGTAAGTCACAGATGGTTGTAGAAAAATAACTATGGGATAAGTGCATCAATCTTGGTGGAAATTAGTCAGCATTGGCACCTTGCCGTCTTGACAGACGATAGTTTGTGCTCTAAAAAGGCATAATAACTTTTAACTATGGCGGTAGCGAGTGTGACTGATAAGGCCAATTTGCGCTGTAAATGTCCGTTCACAGTGGGTGCATGTGAACACGTGGTCATTTCCACCATCATGCACCATCTTACGTCTCAAACGCTTGGTGTGTGACTTTTCTGCAATAATTTTCTCCTTTGACTTTATTCCATTTCTGATATTTGCCCTCCATGCAACACGTTCAGCGGCGACTTGCTCCCAATGTGCATTATCAATGCCTGTATCAATCATGTCCCGCTTACACACATCTTTGTATCGTAGTAGAGGCCGACCCTGAGATCTCTTACCCATCTGTAATTCACCAAAAAAGATATCCTTTGGTATTCTACCATCATCCATCCTCCTAAGATGTCCTATCCATCTAAGTCTACGAAGACTGAGCATGGAATAAACTGTCACACAACCTGATCTTTCCAATACTGTGATTTTGTCTTGCCACTTAATACCAAGAATTCTTCGCAGACACCGCATATGAAAGCTGTTTAAATTGTTCTCTTGGTGTGAGTAAGTTGTCCAGGTTTCACTGCCATAGAGAAGAGTACTAAGGACACAGGCTTGATAGACAAGGACTTTTGTTTTGGTAGTAAGCTTCCTGTTCTCCCAGACTCTTTTTCTTAACCTGTTCATTGTTGTTGCTGCCTTACCAATCCGGATTGGTGGAAATTATGTTGAGAAATAAAGGGACAATGTATATATACAAATAAACAGGTTTCAAGTTGTTATCATATTTAGATATTTTTCTACAGCCATTTGTAACTTACTTATCAACTTACCCTCGTATAAGAATAGATAGACAGACTGACACATAGACATATAATGATATACAGACAGACATATAATGATGGGTGAATGGATGGATAGATAGGCAGACAGGCAGGCAATAAGGCAGGCACTACGAAGACAGAGAGACAGACAGAGAGACAGACAGACAGAACGAACGAATAAACGAACTTTATTTTCAAAGGGTTAAAAATTTGGCACACAGACAGACAGACGGAGGGACATACAAACAGACAGACAGACGGACGGACATACAGACAGACAGACAGACGGACGGACAGAAACAAAGACAGACGGACAGACAGAAAGACAGACAATTAGACAGACAGACAAACAGACAGACAAACAGACAGACAAAAAGACAGACAGACAGACAGACAGGCAGACAGACAGATAGATAGATAAATAGATAGATAAGATAGATAGATAAGGTAGATAGATAGTAGATAGATAGATAGATAGATAGATAGATAGATAGATAGATAGATAGATAGATAGATAGATAGACACACACACAGACACACACACACAGATATATAGACAGTCAGAGCGTATTAAAAACACACACAAACAAACAAACCAACAAACGAACAAACCAATACACTCATTATTTTCGAAGACTCACAAATTGGGCCCGCAGGCCCGTCTTAAGTTCGTTCTTCCAACCACTCACACTGCCCGGAAAATCTCCTCACACTGCTCGTAAACCCCCCACTCCTATCCACACACAGAAAATCCGCCCCTCTTCTAACTTCATTATCCTCTCTTCCAACTCCAATCTTCGAATTTGAGGCCAGGAGAAGACAATTTGTTGGGTAATTTCACTTAACGTGCTACCTGCATCCTTTGATCCCACAATGTTAATACTATTTAATACGGCCTTCCAGGTATTTCAAACACCCGGGTTTACAGCACAGGCTTTGAACGAGAACATCTCTCTTAATACAGTAAATTGTTTAAATACGGGACTGAAGACCCATCAACACGGCAGGGCTAACCCGATCATCATATGTCGGGACAATGTTGGATGTAGCCTACTCCATTGTCATCAACTACATCCTATATTCTTATCATCATCATCATCATCATCATCATCATCATCATCATCATCATCATCATCATCATCATCATCATCATCATCATCATCATCACGTGCCATGTCTCACACGATCGACTCTTTGTTTTTGTCTCGATTATGCCATGTGGTCAAGCCACCTATATATTTACTTCTCTGCCTTCCTCTTGTTCTTTTCCCCCTTGATATTGCCAATTGTCACCAAGTTCTTCAGGGTATTTCTTCTCATAACATGCCCAAAACATCTTGACCGTCTACGTGTAATTTATCTAATCACTTTAAGATTTCCATTTGTTTCTTGCTCACTGGTATTTCCGTCTGTCCATGCTGTTCTTTGCATTTTCCTCAGGAACCACATTCTCACTGCCATTATATGTTTCCCAGGTCATTGTCCACGTTCCACATCCATACAAAGGTACATGTTTCACGTAGCACCTTAATTCTTTTTCACGTTGCAATTGGCATCTGTTTATTGGCCAGTATGTTTTCCATCTTGTAACAGGCTACCTTTGCCACAGCGATTCTTGCTCTAATCTCTTCAAGGCACCTCCCAACAGATATAATGACTGTTCTGAGACAATTGTACCGATTGACTTGGTTAAGGATATTCCCATTGACCCGTATATCACATTGTGGTATTTCCTTCTTCTTTCATACATTCTACACAGCTATTAGAGCAGTGGTTCTCAACCTTTTTTGGCTCATGCCTCCCTTTACCATATGTTCAGAACGTCATCCCCCCTTTCAAATTTCCTCCCTATAAATCCCCCCACAGTATACATAAAAATGGAAGCTAAATTTAATAACACATACTATAACAAGTCTAGACATCTACATAAAACGTGATTTGCGGGTCTACTTACGTTATAAAACGAATTTCATTAGAGTGAGAACGGAACCGTAAAATTTAGAGGGAAAAACAATATCAAGTAACTGGTTCTTGTATTAATGCGATCTTGAAATGATCTTAATCCCCCCTGGAAACCCTAAAATCCCCCCCCCCCCCGAAATCCCCTGAGGGGGGGGGGAATTCCCCACCGGTTGAGAACCACTGTATTAGAGGATGATACAGCAGGACGCCCAATCAGGCCACTAAACAATCGCTATAGGAGGTCATCGTTGGCTACTGTAGGTCTATATACGAGGCTCGTCCTCTAATTATCATGATTCTGTCTGGATAGCCCAAAGACACAATGTAAGAAATTAACAGAGGTATCTAATGCTCTTCAAAAACTAAAACAACTGAATAAATTGTGGCGAGGGACGGATACATCTATAAAAATTAGATTTTTAAGAGCATGCATCTTTCCCATCGCAACATACGCTCTTGAGAACCGGACACTTACTAAACAAGCTGAACAGCGCATAAATGTCTTTGAATAGAAATGTTATAGACGAGTTCTAATATCTTGGATTTGGATACAGAAAAAGAACAAATGCATCCATACAACAAGAGCTGAATATTGAAGAAGGTTGGCTACTAAAGACGATAAGACAAAGAAAATTGAAATAATTTGATCACTTGAAACGTCATGAAAGTTTAGAGAGAACAATAATGGAGGGGTATATGCTCGGGAAGAGAGGCAGAGTTCGACCAAAGAGAAGATGGCTGAAGGATGTGGCGGATGATCTCCAGATGGCCGTATCGGACGCGAGACATCTTGCTTATGACCGAGAAGTTTTCCGGAAGGTTATTATGGGAGCCAAGTTCTGCAAAGGACATGCTACTGAATGTATGAATGAATGAATGAATGAATGAATGACTTAATGAATGAATGAATGAATGAATGAATGAATGAATGAATGAATGAATGAATGAATGAGCCCAAAGACGAAGATTATTAATTTTAATAGCTACTCGACGGTGAATAGTATACATCTGACACTTGGTGGTGAAATGGGCAAGAATGGTGTTCAAAATGGCGTCGAACCTTAAAAAAAAAATGAACGGCGTCTTATGATGATGTTTTTGGTGAAGGTTCAAAACCAAGTGAAATTCATCGTCGGATGTCTAGTTGATTATGCGTCGATGAACACTTTGTTTCTGCGGCAAGGCTCTGTCGTCATTTGGAGATGACAGGTTCGAATCCAGGCAGGAAACTATAACTTTCGATGTTTATGTTGTCTAGTGTGTCCTCTAACCCCGATTCCTTTCTTCTACTCCTCTGAGCGTCAATCAAACAATACATGTGTGTTTATTTATGAATCGTCGATTATTGTAGGTGTTTGGAGAACAGACTATAGCGCGCTCATCAGTGTTTGAAAGGTCTCAATGCTTTCATGAAAGTCAAAATTCCACCGAGGATCAGCCCCGAGACGATACACTGAAAACTGTCATATAAAGTGACGCCATTTACAGTGTCGAGCATTTTATTCTGTACGATTGTCGAGTTACTGTACCAAAAAGTCGCGATGGCTACTGACATAAAGAAACGTTCTATAAAAAAAACAACAACTTAAATTTGACCAAAAAACGGAAAAAAGTATTACTATCTGCTGAACAGTGCATGTGTGTTTATTTATGAATCGTCGATTGTTGTAGGTGTTTGGAGAACAGACTATAGCGCGCTCATCAGTGTAAGAGCGTGATTAAGAACGTTGGTAAGAACGTGAAAGTGATGATTTTCCGCACCGAATCGTTCAAGCGATGAGACACGTCTGAAGTATGAGATACGCCGAAGCAATTAAACATAAAGGGTCACTGCCACCCGAAAAGTTTCGCACGGCACTTTTAGTGGGCCAGGTTATGGATTGGTGATTTGGGACAGCACTTTCAGTGGGTCAGATTATATATTGGTGTTTTGGGACAGCATTTTCAGTGGGTCAGGTTATGGATTGGTGTTTTGGAACAGCACTTTCATTGGATCAATTATGGATTGGTGTTTTGGGACAGCCACTTTCAGTGGGTCAGGTTATGGATTGTTGTTTGGGACAACACTTTCAGTGGGTCAGGTTATGGATTGATGTTTAGGACAGTACTTTCAGTGGGCCATGTTATGGTTGGTGTTTTGTGATAGCACTTTCAGTGGGTCAGGTTATGGATTGGTGTTTTGGGATAACACTTGCAGTGGGTAAGATTATGGCATTAGTGTTTTGGGACAGCACTTGCAGTGGGTAAGATTATGACATCAGTGTTTTTGGGACAGCACTTTCAGTGTGTAAGATTATGGCATTAGTGTTTTGGGACTGCGCTTTCAGTGGGCCAGGTTATGGCATTTGTGTTTTGTGTATGGTGGTAGGTAGGCAAGTAAATAGGCAAGCAACCATAGAAAGACCAAAAACACACACAGTGACAGACAACAGACACACATACAGACACACAGTAACTTCTCCCAAAGTCATTTGGTGGGAAAGAAGAAAATAACGACAGAACAGACACAAAAAACAAGGTAAGAAGAAAAAAAAGAAAAAAAACACAAAGGTAAGAAGAAAAAAAACCCCTTAAACCAAAAAGAAAAATAAAAAAACAACAAAAAAGGGGTAGGAGGAAAAAAACAAACAAAGGAAAAAAAACAAAAACAAGGTAGAGGAAGAATACAAAAGAAACAACAAACAAGGAAAGGAAAAAAACAAACAAAAAACAACCAAACAGGGTAAGAAGAAAAATACAACAGAAACAAAAAAACCAAGGTAAGAAGAAAAAATCAAAAAAAAAACAACAAACAAGTAAGAAAGAAATACAAACGGGAAACAACAAACAAGTAAGAGGAAGAAATAAAAAAGGAAAAACAAACAAGGTAAAAAAAGAAAAAACCCCCAAAGGAAAAAAACAACAAACAAGTATGAGAAAAAATAAAACAGAAACAAAAAACAAGGAAAGGAAAGAAAAAAAAAAGAAACAACAACAAGGTAGAAGAAATAAAAACGAAACAACAAAAAAGGGAAAGAAGAACAGCAAACTAGGTAAGAGGAAAAGTACAAACAGGAACAACAAACAAAGGTAAGAAGAAGAACTACAAAGAGGAACAACAAAACAAGGTAAGTGGAAGAAGCAAACCCCCTAATATGCTAATAGAAACAACAAACAAGGTAAGAGTAAGAAATACAATCAGGAATAACAACCCAAGGTATACGAAGAAGAAATACAAACAGGATAAAAAAACAAGGTCAAGAAGATGAAGAAATACAAACAGGAACAACAAACAAGGTAAGAAGAAGAAATACAAACAGGAACAACAAACAAGGTAAAGGGAAGAAACAAACCCCCTAATATGCAAACAGAAACAACAAACAAGGTAAGAGGAAGAAATACAAACAGGAACACCAACCCAAGGTATAGAAGAAGAAATACAAACAGGATCAACAAACAAGGTAAGTAAGAAGAAATACAAACAGGATCAAACGAACAAGGTAAGATGAGAAATACAAACTGGAACAACACACAAGGTAAGAAGAAGAAATACAAATAGGAACCAACAAACAAGGTAAAGGGAAGTATCAAACCTCCTAATATGCAAACAGGAACAGCAAGCAAGGTAAGAGGGAGAAATACAAACAGGAACAACAAACAAGGTAAGAAGAAGAAATACAAACAGGAACAACAAACAACGTAAGAGCAAGAAACAAACCCCCTAACATACAAACAGAAACAATAAACAAGGTAAGAGGAAGGAACAAAGGCATTATCATATAAACAGAAACAACAAACAAGGTAAGATGTACAAACAAACCCTCTAACATACAAATAGAAACAACAAACAAGGTAAACTGTACAAACAAACTCACTAACACACAAACAAGGTAAGATGATGAAACCAATATCCTAACATTCAAACAGATTCTCGTAAAATGTTGAGAACACCGCCGGAGACTGTAGCGATGTCCCTGCGTGCAAACCCGTTCACACACTCGTACACAGCTACTCCTCCCCTCTTCTAACTTCATTATCCTCTCTTATAACTTCAATGTTTGAATTTGAGGCCGAGAGAACACAATTTGGTGCACAATTTAGAGTGGTGTGGAATCTGCAGCCTTTGATTTTGGGCTGTTAATGCAATTTCAGCCGCTCTTTGAGGTATTTGAAACATGCCAAATTACATCACTGGTCACGAAAGTGAATCTCTGGTGATACCCGACATTGTTACAGTAAAGGCGTAAATGGACCTAAACCACACGGAGAAGATAATTACAGACAGAAAGGGATAATAGTGGGAGGACATGACGGGAGCTGCAAGAGATGAGAAAACAATAGGACGGCCTTGGGGTGAGTTGGTTCGAGGTATGTGCCCCAATAAACAGTAGAAGAAGGAGGACGGCGTTGCAATCAGCCATTACCCTCTTTAGACAACAATCACCTACAAATTAATATCCTATTTGTGACTGACTCAGTCAGAGGGTTATTAACTAATTAACTGAATAAGTGCCATGGGCTGATAAATCGTTTAATTTGAAATTTCCCTAGCTGTCAAGGGTAATAAATCAAATTATAGTTAAATATCAATACAGCAGTTTAGGTCATAACTATGACACACCCCTACTTTACATTTTTCCGCCATATATTTATGTTTGGTCGCAACCTGCTTTTTGACTGGCACTGCATCTCTTCATATGAATCATATGATGGACCCTAATATAACTTCTCTGCTGAGGTTGAACGGGGTAGGTGTAACGGTAGAATGGAAGGAAATAGTAAATGGGAACCATGGTGGCGCAGGGAATAGCACCGCTTGTCTCTCGACTCGGTGGTCATGGGTTAGAGTTCGCATCGCAGCGGGTTTTTAACAATTTTTCCTCGGCATTAAGGTCGACCCAGTCTAAACTGGGCACTAGGAAATGTGACGGAAGAATAAGTGGGCGATGTGATATTGACCATATTACACACCCCCTGCTGCGATTGGTTTTATAAAACTGTAAAACTGGGACTATATTACATACCCCTGACGCCGACTGGTTTATAAAACTGCAGAGCTAGAACCTTATTACACACCCCCTGGTGTCGATTGGTTTATAAAACGGTAGAGCTAGCATCAAATTAATAATCCCTGCTGCCGATTGGTTTATTTAACTGTAGAGCTAGTTTAGTTTAATTTAGGTTAGTCAATGGATCAACATTACGACACACAGGTGTAGCCCATAAGTACTCGGTTGTAATCCTAACTCAAGCCTGAGTCCGGATAATCTTTACTCACTGCACGAACTCCGTATCACCGGCGAGGGTCCTGAAATACTTTGGATATAATTTTAACTCGAAATGTTTCCTGGGCAGCTAAGGCGAACCAAATCCAACTTTAGAAGTACTTGTATGGGTTCGCCTGATGGCGAGGGACACTAGTAATATGGAAAGCTAATCCATACTCAACCAACAGCCCAGTGCACTAGACTAGTGTACGGAATATGGTTGAGTTTAAAGCAAGCGAACGTTAACACACACACACACACACACACACACACACACACACACACACACACACACACACACCACACTCGCGTGCGCGCGCGCACCTCCCTGGCCTAGGGGTTAACGTCTTTATTCGTAATCACGTATATTCTCGTGAGTAACGTAACCTGCGCGAGAATCGGTAGCGGTTCTCGCCGCGTTGGTAACTTACGGGTATGTGTGCCGGTCGCTCATAAAACAATGGCAAACTACTGAGCTAATCTTGTCTAGTACATCAATAGCAGCTGAAAAATGCTGATGTTGACTACAACGTCCCGTAAGGGATACGGAAAAAAAAAAATATACGTCTCCACGTCAAGGTCGAGAATTCAACATTTCAGTCCAACTGACCTGTGTAGGGGTTGAACCCGCTACCTCAGCATTAGCACACCTGCTATGTAAGAACGGGCGCTCTGATATATTCGGCCAAGCTGACCTCCTTATTGGTAAACGCTAGCGTAGTTGCTTGACCCTCGACTGCCGGCCTGGTGGTCCTGGGTTCCACGCTCTTCAAGGTGGATTCGAATTGTAAAAACTGACCTGTGCTCTCAGGTGGATCCAGTCCAAAATGGATACCAGGAAATGTCTTAAGAAGTAAAGGCGCATCACTCACTGACTTCCGATTGGTCCATACAAATATGGGTCCAGAACCATATGCCCAGTATGTATTAAGACGTAAGAGTGACCTGCACTTTACTCGTTACTGTGGTTTTCCTCTGGTAAAAGATCGCTCACGCCAGCCGGCAAGGCACTGGTTGATAAAAAGACTATATGTAGCATGGATATTCTTGTAGTAAATCGGTACAGCTATCTCAGAACAATGTAACATCTGATGGGAGATGCGTTGAAGAGATTAGAACAAGAATCGCTTTGGCGAAGGCAGCCTTTTGCTAGAAGGAAAACATACTGACTAATAAACGATGTCATCTGCAACGAGAAAAAAAAGTGTTGAGGTACTACACAGAACCTGAACTTATGTATGGATGTGAAACGTGCACAATGAGCAGACAAGCGGAAAAATACTGATGTCTGTGGAAATGTGGTTTCTGAGGAAAATGCAAAGAATACAGTGGACAGACAGAAACATAAATGAGAAGTCCTACAAGAAACAAACGAAAACTGTAAACTGATGGGAGAAATAGATATAGACAGTGAAGACTTTCTTGGCACGTTATGGTAAGAAATAAACTGGACAACTTGGTGACAATTGGCAAGATTAATTAACGGGAAATAAACAAGGGGAAGGCAGAGAAATAAAGACCTGGATCCTTTGCCATGTGGTATGTTCGAGACAAGAATTACAGAGCTAATCCACAACTTTGGTGATCGTGTGAGATGGCCCAAACAAGAAGCTTATCAGTGTGGCACATGATGATCATGAGCATCGGCCGTTCAGAATGCAAAGGTAAATGTTTATTTTCGCATATCCTTTACAGGACATTGCTGTCAACACCTAGCATTTTTCAGCTGCTGTTGATGTCTAGGGAAGTTTTACGTTCAGTAGTTTGCCATTGCTTTCTGAACAACCGGCGCACATACCCTCCGTAAGTAACCAACGCGACGCGATCCGCTGCCGAATCATGCACAGCTGTGTTTCGTACGAGAGTATACGGGATTACGAACAACGTCCTTAAACCCTTCGTCAGGGAGACCGGCAAAGGTAAATTACTGAAAGTAACATTGCCTAGAAAATTACAAACAGCCAACAAATGCTGGGATTGATAGCCATATGTCCTCCCGATAAAATTTATCATCATGATCATCATCATCATCATCATCATCATCATCATCATCATCATCATCAAGTGCCATGGCCGGTAAGCGTGGTGGTCATGGTGGTCATGTCTCGCCATCTCACTCGCTCACCAGAGTCGTGGATCAGCTCAGTGTTCATGTTTCGACCATGCCACGTGGCCAAGCCATCCAGGTATTTCTTCTCTGCATTTCCCTTGTTTCATCCCCTCGACTCTTGCCAGTTGTCCACCAAGTTCTCCAATTTATTCTTCTCATAACGTGACCAAAATATTTCTCTAATCTGTTCACGATTTTAATTTGTTTCTTGTAGGACTTGGTCATTGGGTTTTCTGTGTGTCCACGGTCTTTGCATGTTCCCCAGAAATCATATTTCCACAGCCATCAGATATTTTTCAGCCTGTTTTCTCATTGTCCACGCTTCACATTCACACAAACGCACAGGTTGTTTTTATATATGTACGCTAATTCTCTTCAGATTGTAGTCTTTTACGTACATCCTCTATGTCGTTTCCTCTGGGGGTTTCAGATAAAATGCTTATCAAGTTATACTATTCTCAACAGCGAACTATGCCAGGCAATAACTCGAGCAACATATTGTTTGTGGTGTCTGTGTCTTCTCAGTTATTCACAATTCATGTCCACTAGGTGAGCTGATCAGCGCATCAATGCCTGTGAATATAAATGTTCTAGACGGGTTCTAAGAATATCTTGGATACAGAAAAGAACAAATGAATCCATACGATCAAAACTGAATATTGAAGAAGAATGGCTACAATAGACGGTAAAATAAAGAAATTTGAAATATTTTGGTCACTCGAAACGTCATGAAAGTTTGGAGAGAATAAATATTGTGGGTTATTGCCCGGGAAGAGAATAAGAGGCCGGCCAACGAGAAGATGCATGCATTATGTGGCAGATAATCTGCAGATGGGTGTATCAGAGGCGGGACATCTCGCTTAAAAAGTCTTAAAAGTCTAGAGGATCGACTTCATTGCACTGGTATTTTATCCCCTATGGCTACTCGGTCACTTTTCGCAGAGCAGCCAACCTAAAGCGTCGTACAAAGCACGAACTCCATAGCTCCAGCGACGACTCCCAGGAATATCCGAGAAAAATGTATTCGTGGACCGAAAGACGTAGCCCGGAATCGACTCAAGCTTCCTGTTGTGACGACGTACTCCAACTTTCCTCTTCTTACAACATGCTCAAAGAATGTGGACTGTCTTCTGATGATGCGAGAAACCAGCTCTCTTTGTGATTTAATTTCTTTCAGGATATCCTCATTGCTCTTTATATCCACCCACGGTATTCTCACTATTCTTCTAAAATACTACATCTTTCAGCTTCCACATCCTACTTCGCTTAACGGCTGATTGCCCATAATTCGCTTCCATACATCAGGATTGGCACAATATAGCTCTTAAGAGCTATTTTCCTCACCTCTATACATTTAACTGATTCGCTGCCACGAGCAGGTTATCTTGGCTCAATGGAACTACTATAGAAGTCTGAAGCCGATTTGTCGCTTAGTATTGACAGGTACAAAATACAAAATACCACATATCGAGGCAAACCTTATGGCCTAGAGAAACAACAGTGGGAGATTAACAGACTCATTAACTTCATGGACCATTGAGTGGACAAAAATAAACAGTGAAATTCACACAAGAGATCACATTGCAGATATAAACACATTTCAAGCGAACGAAAGAAGAAGAAACCAAGTCATTTACTTAAAATAATTACCTTGCTCCACCTTAAGAGAATATTCTTCATCTTGTGAAATCCTGCCTTTGGTTGGACTTCACTACATTTAAGTTCGCTAATACATCTTCCATCTAATGTTATTAAACTACTTAAATACTTAAATTTAGGGTGTATTTTTAATGACCGTGAAGTGTTTGAAAATATTGCCGGTCCAAGTTTTGTAATTACCTATTATGCTGCATGAACTTTACAGAGGATGAATACAAAACTTGGACCGACAATATTTTCAAACACTGAGCAGTCATTAAAAATACACCCTATCCATTAACTTGTACGCTTCAAAATAGAATAAGAATAAGACATTTCGCTGCTAAATACTTTTCTTTGTACTTAGAAACGCACATTCTTCCGTTAAAAGTCAAGATGATCGATTTCATTGACCGGGTTGTGACTCACATGGCTCGGTCTCTTTCCACAGGCAAGACTGCCGAAAGCATCGCACAAAGAACGACCTCCTTAGCGACGACCATCCGGAGTCTCCGACAAAATAGCACTCGTGAACCGTAAGTGGTAGGCCGGAACCGAACCCGCAACCTTCGGAGCGCGAGGCATACCACTTGGCCATGGAGACTCCCACTTTCTTCCTTAAATAAATTAATAATTTTAATTGGTCCCAAAGCAGTTTTCTGCTATGGGTCTGTGATAGGACCATCACAGTTTACGGGCTTGGCAGCAAGGAAGAATAGGTGGCCAACCGTTTCCTCACTTTAACCAGCGACGAGCCGATATGCCGACCCCGCGTCTGACCATGCTCGTGAAATTATAAGCGCAGTTCCTGACCAACGTCGTTACAAGCGCGCCCTTTCTTCGTTTCCAGTTCCATAATCCCAAACACGGCACCGCCATGTTGGATCTATTAATAGTAATAGAGTAATCGTGTTCATTGATTCTTGACAAAAGCAAGTATCGAATCTCCTGTACCGAATACGTCCAGGCGAGTTGATTGCTGGACTATCATGTTGAATTATCGTCCTTAAAGATTGTATCGTCTGAGTAATGTACTCTATGGTTTCAAGATTTCAAGGCGGTCTTTCAGCGAACTAAAATTCAATTTAGTTTTACTCGTAAAGTTACATTACTGCTGCTAGCGAAGAGGATAAAGTGTCATTACTGCTGTCTGGTGAGGTCGTGTAAAGTTTAAGAGACATTTTGGAGATCGTTGCAGCTGTGCTGTGGCTTCCTTCTTTTTCCTCGGGGCACATCCGGTTGTTATTGTAACCAATGTTTCGTTTAGTTCGCAGAAATGTCGGCTGTTGGGGAAACACTTTTAGTCATTGATACAGCACATAAATAAGTGTCACACGTATTGAATAGCACTCAGAGAAGCAGAAGAAAGAACTAGAGAATAGAAGGCACACTAAAAAATGGAATGTCCCTTACAAGAAGTTGCAATCACGTATTGGCTGTTAGTGATTTACAAAGCAATTTTACTTTGATTAGTTGTGAATTGTAAGAAAACAGAGACCATGGTCGTCTCCAAGAAGAAGGAAATACCACATTGTAACATCCAAGTGAATGGAAATATTCTAAAACAGGTGAATCGATATAGCTATCTCGGAACAGTCGTAACATCTGATGGAAGATGCCTTGCAGAGATTAGGTCAAGAATTGTCATGGCAAAAGTGGCTTTCTGCAAGATGGAAAACATACTTGCCAACATAAATGTGTCAACTGCAGTGAGAAAAAGAGCGTTGAAGTGCTATATAGAACCCATCTTGCACGTGAAACATGGACAATTAACAGACAAACTCAGAAACATCTACTGGCGGTGGAAATTTGGTATATGCGAAAACTGCAATGAATAGGACGGACAGAAAATCAAATGAGATAGTCCTTTAAGAGACAAATGAAAAACGGAGATTGATTGGAGAAATTGGACGTAGACATTCAAGATGTTATGGACATGTTATAAGGAGAAATTAACTTTAGTGACAGCTGGCAAGTTTGATGACAAGAGAGAAAGAGGAAGACAAAGGGATAACACTTTGATGGTTTAGCAGCATGGCATGGGTGGAAAAAGAACACAGACCTTATTCAAGACTCTGGTGACCGTGTGAGATGGCGAGCCATGACCGCCTACGCCTGTCAGCATGGCATTTGATGATGATGAGCTGTGGCTTGGGGGATAGACAGACGCGCAGTTTTATAATCCCCGTCTTTTGAATGGAGGGATGGAAATTAGCTACGGCCGATTTGGAAGCAGACCGCTTTGCGTTGATTTTCACAATAGTATGAGGCGTCGGCTGTTCAGAAATCAATGGCAAATTACTGAACTAACTTTGTCTAGTAAATGACACACAGTCAATACATTCTGGGCTTGATTGCAACGTCCTGTAAAGGCCACGCAATTAACTTTAGTTTACCATTGCCTGCTGAACGATAACTCAACGTTTAAGTCCAACTGACCGGCGCGTAGAGCTAGCGGACTAAGCCGCCGTCAGAAGAGACAGTTTAAGCACAGTAAACCACTCAGCCACGCCGACCTCTAGAGGGACACTCTGGACCAGTGGTTCTCAACCTTTTTTTGGCCCATGCACCCCTTCACCATATGTTCAGAATGTCAGTCTCTCCTCCCCCTTCTTGTTCATATTTCCTCCCTATAAATTATCCCCGCCCCTATACAGTATATGTAAAAATGGAAGCTAAATTTAATAACACATACTAGAACAAGTCTAGACGTCTACATAACACGTGATGTGCGGGTCTACTTACGTTATAAAACGAATTTCAGAAGGGCGAGAAGTACAGAACTGTAAAGTGTGGAGGGAAAAACAACATCAAGTAATCGGTTCTTGTATTAATGTCATCTTGAAATAATCTTAATTCCTCCCCCCCCCCTCCCGGAAACCCTAAATCCCCCCTCCCGGGGGTGGGGGTGGGGAGGGGATTCCCCACTGGTTGAGAAAAATTGTTTTAGGCAATATAACATTTGGAAGCTACAGTTACCATACGGGATTCGAACTTCGCGTCGTCAGATGACTATAGAGCCTTGCTGTAGGCACAGGTGTAATTAGACACAGAAACGATCGTTATTTGACCTTTGCTTGATGAACGTGAAATTCTGAGCCTCATGGAGCTATTTCAAAGGTTAGATTCGAATTATGCCTTTGTTCCATAGTTGTGGGTTCAGGTGGATGATAGAACCGGCTAATGAAGACACCTTTCAGACTAGACAAGCAGCTGGTATTAGCTAGATACAATTTCTTTTCTTATTTCATAGTTCTGGGTTCAAGTGGGTTATAGACAGGCAACAGGTATTCATTCATTCATTCATTCATTCATTCATTCATTCATTCATTCATTCATTCATTCAGAAGCATGCCCTTTGCAGAACCTCGCTCTCATAACAACCTTTCGGAAAACCACTCGATCATAAGCAAGATGTCCTGCGTCCGATACACCCATCTGGAGATCATCCGCCACATCCTGCACCTATCTTCTCTTTGGCCTTCCCCATCCTCTCTTCCCAGGCATATACCCCTACATTACTGTTCTCTCCAAACAGTCGTGATGTTTTAAAATATTTCAATTTTCCTTGTTTTATCGTCTTTAGTAGCCAACCTTCTTCAGTATTCAGCTCTTGAAGTATGGGTGCCTTTGTTCTTTTCTTTATCCAAGATATTCATAGAACCCGTCTATAACATTTATATTCAAAGGCGCTGTTGAGCTTTTTTTTTCAGTAAGTGTCCAGGTCTCACAGGCGTATGTTGCAATGGGAAAGATGCATGCTCCTAAAAATCTAATTTTTGTAGTCCTGTCTGTCCCACTACACAATTTATTAAGTTGTTTTAGTCTTTGAAGAGCAATAGATATTCGTCTCTTAATTTCTTTCACCGTGTCACCATTTTTGGTAATCAATGACCAAAGACCGCAGAAGTCGGATGTGTCGGCCTAACGGCGCAAGAACGCAGCTCTGCTGTAAACAGGCACAACGCAATCACGTCCAAAAAAACTCCGGATGAACGCAGCAGAAGAAGAAGAATGACCAAAGATATTGAAATTTTCCACCATATTTATATTTTCCTCATTAACATTTTTCCATATTAGTGTTATCTGTATGCATTATCTTTGTTTTTGCTAAGTTAGGATATAAGTTGTGATTTTCACTATTCTTTTGGGTTTAGGTTATTAGTTTTTCTATACTATTCTGTGATGTGGATAGTAATACTGTACTGTGTCATCAGCATATTGAATCTCTAGTATGTCATGACCATCGATATTTAGAGCATCATATTGCTCCCTGGATATATCATCTCTGACAATTCTCATTATATTTCCGGCGTACAGGTTAAACAAATATGGGGACAGCACACAGCCCTCACAGACTCCTTGCTTGATGCCAAACCAATCTGATGTCTCGCCATCTATTCTAACCGCTGCTTGTTGGTCTAGATAGAGAATTCTTATAAGTTGTATTACATGTGATGGAAAGCCCATATTCCTCATGATTCCCCAAAGTTTCTGATGTTGTACACAGTCAAAAGCCTTTGAATAATCCACAAAACAAGAAAATAGGTTTACATTAAATTCTATGCACTTCTCTATTATTAAACGCATTTTGAGTATGTGATCTCTTGTTCCCCTTCCTTGTCTAAATACAACTTGAACCACGTTAATCTCTTCTTCCATTTTCTTATGAAGTCTTCCCATTATTATGTTTAGTAGAATTTTACTTGCATGACTGATCAGGGCAACACTTCTATAGGTGATGCATAATTTCAAGATGCCCTATCTTGGTACTGGAAAGAAGATAGTTCTCTTCCAATCTTTTGCTCCATATACCATATTTTCCATATCTTTTGGACATAATGCGTGATAGGATTTGTATGATTTCTTCTTCCCCCCCCCCCCCCAACCCCCGCTTTAATTAGTTCAGCTGGTATCTCATCACTTCCTGATGATTTACCATTCATCAGGTTCTTTACTGCCCATGCAATTTCATCTAATGAGGGTTCAGGTTCTGTCTCTGCTGTCAATGGTTCATATATCTCATTCATATCTTCAATGTCATTGATACCATAAATTCTACTGCAGTATTCTTGCCATCTTCTAACAATTTGTTTAGGTTCTGTGAAGGGAATTCCTAACTCGTCACAGATAACGTTTAATTGAGGCTGAACATTTCTTGTCAATAACTTAATTTAATTCAACAGTTTCGTAATCTCTTCCAGTCTAATGACATTGCTCTTTGCTGGTACAGCAATCTTTTGTATATTGGTTTTTGTCCTTTCTTGTGTTCTTTCTTATTTCTCGAGTTAAAGATTTACACTTCATCCTGCTGTTATCGGTTTAACCTCCTTTCTGTTTCAGTCCACTTCGTTGTTTTATTAATTCTAACGCGTCTGATGTAATCCATGGCTTATGTTGCTTTATTTTGGTCGGTATTCAATCTTTGGCTGCAGTTATCAAGATATCTCTAGCTTGTACTGCCAGTTCGTCAGGTGTCAATTCCTCCTGTATAGACATCAAGACCCCAAAACGATTCTTCACTTCTACGTTGTTTGCATTTGGTATTTTTGTGAGATCAAAACGAAGTGGCATTGGTCCTCGGGTAATCTTTTTGAGTTTTTATTTTCACATCTGCTTCTAATAACTGATGATCTGTATCACAGTCTGCACTTCGTAAGGTATATGCCGATGTTATGCTTGATCTCCATCTTCTTTGTATTAAGATATAATCTATCTGGTTTTTGGTAGTACTGTCCGGGAACTTCCACGTGAAAAGTCTTCGTGAGTGTTGTTTAAAAAGTGTGTTGGCTATCGTTAACTGATGCAAAATTCAATTAATTTATCACCTGCATCATTTCTATTTCCCAATCTAAATTTCCATAAAACGTGTCTCTCAGATTCAGCTCTCCCTGTATCCACTTTTGCATTAAAATCTCCCATTATTATTGTTATGCCATTATGACCAATCTTATGTAATGTGTCTTGCAGTGTGCTGTACAAATCTTCAATTTCGTCTGCCTCTTCTGTTGAAGTAGGTGCATATTTCTGTATGAGAGTTGTGTTGTTTGGATGGACTTTAAGTCTTACAGTGGGGATTCTATCACTAACCGGGTTATATCCAATTAAAGGTTTTGCAGTTATTTTATCTATATAAACAAAACGCCACTCCACTCTGGCCTCCGACATCTCTACCAGGATATACGAAAAGATTCCCATTTTCAGTTGTAAAACATCCCTTGCCTCTCCAGCGATGTTCACTAAAAGTGTTGACATCTCGTCATTGACTTGGGAACGTAAATTACCTTAAAGTCGGAGTGCGCTTCGCCTGATGGCGAAAGGAAAGGCTAGCCCATGCGCAAAAATCAGGCAATGTGAATTACTCTCGAGTTCAAAGCGAGCATAAAAACAAAAATATCAAACCTTCTATACCCCACCCCTCTCCGAACTGCCAACATTTAAACTACCCTGCATCCAACAAATGCTCACAATACAGGGATTCCATTTTCGCCGATCAATCACATTCTTGTCCCATAAATCCCGTTGTTAGCCGCTACAAGAATCTTCCTTAATCGCCCATATCGATCACGTTTCATTCCCTGACTGTGTCTTTTCAAAGTGCGATTGTTATAATAAACGCCACATACATACGGGAAGCGATGTCAGACAGCGTGAATGTTTGCCACACTGACAGTCTTCAGTGTAGTCCATCTTTCTTAAATATGTCACTGTCATTCTTTTAGCGGCCTGTTAGCGTAGTTAATAGATGATTGCGCTGATAATGTTATGGGCACGGCGAGGCACGGATTCCATGCCTGGGCTTGTTGCCTGCTAAAGTGAGTGAGGGAAAGATTACTCACCTATTTCTTCGTGCATCCATGCATAAAACACAGACCCATAGCAGGAAATTGCTTTGCAACATTTTTTCTTCATTTCATTCTATTGTGTCTTTTGCGCGTTCTTCTTTCTATTTGTCCTGCCGTCTGTAGTAATATATATATATATTATATATATATATATATATAATATATATATAGATATATATATATATATATATATATATATATAGAGAGAGAGAGAGAGAGAGAGACTGGCACCTTGCCGTATTGACAGACGATAATTTGTAAAATGGGGTTATACCTCTCCATAACCCAAAGCCTGGGCTGAATTTAGAGACACGTGTAGCCCATGCAGCATGATCCCTCTCTCGGCCTGCATAATTTACTCCAGAGAAAAGGTAACACCAATATTCTGGAACAAGACAAAGCTGCAGAAGCTGTCGGATCAGCAAAGCAATACTCTAACAACTGTCCGCCTGTCGGAGCTTCCATCCTAGATCAGTTGCCGACCAAGGCTTAGGGCCTGGTGTGCCCTGCCATGACATTTAGTCTTTAGGTAGCATTTCCTCGCACTAGGTAAAGCTTGCACCTTCCCACTTGCACTCCTATATATATATATATATATATATATATATATATATATATATATATATATATATATATATATATATATATATATATATATGTATATGTATATGCTGACATAACACGCGTAAGCCTGAATGACCACCGTTGGGCACTGACTTGAAATTGTTGACAATGAAATACCGAAACCATGTTGAAGAAACAGTACAACAACAACTACACATCAAATAAAACAACAAGTCCTGAAGTAGGAACCTGTGTGGGTATGTGGCGTGTTAGGTTAAGTTTACTTGCATATCCTTTACAGAATGTCGCAGTCAACCCCAGAATTGTTATACTGTGTGATTTCTTGGCAAGTTTACGTTCAGTAGTTTGCCATTGTTTTCTGAACGACCGGAACTTATACAATTTTCTTTAAAAAAAAAAACAACGCTATGCGGTCTGCTGCCAAATCGCCCATAGCTGTGTTTCAAACGCTGCATGCGGGATTATGCACTGTGTCTATAACTACTTCGACACGGAGCCGGCAATGTGGACCATCACATGTTCAGGCCTGAGTGCATGGAGGAATAGGTGGCCAGACTCTCCCTCCCGTAGCGAATGGCGAGCACAGGCATCGAACCCACGACCGACCGCGCTCATGCCATTATCGGCACAATCTCTTAGTCGTTACACCAACGCGCTCACTATAGATGACCAGCACTGGCCCCAGTTTCTAAGTGCCGTGTGGAATCATGGCCAGGGTACGGGCACTCACTATAGATGACCAGCACTGGCCCCAGTTTCTAAGTGCCGTGTGGAATCATGGCCTGGGTACGGGCACTCACTAAACATGACCAGCACTGGCCCCAGTTTCTAAGTGCCGTGTGGAATCATGGCCAGGGTACGGGCACTCACTATAGATGACCAGCACTGGCCCCAGTTTCTAAGTGCCGTGTGGAATCATGGCCTGGGTACGGGCACTCACTAAAGATGACCAGCACTGGCCCCAGTTTCTAAGTGCCGTGTGGAATCATGGCCTGGGTACGGGCACTCACTATAGATGACCAGCACTGGCCCCAGTTTCTAAGTGCCGTGTGGAATCATGGCCAGGGTACTGGCACTCACTATAGATGACCAGCACTGGCCCCAGTTTCTAAGTGCCGTGTGGAATCATGGCCAGGGTACGGGCACTCACTATAGATGACCAGCACTGGCCCCAGTTTCTAAGTGCCGTGTGGAATCATGGCCAGGGTACGGGCACTCACTATAGATGATCAGCAATGGCCCCAGTTTCTAAGTGCCGTGTGGAATCATGGCCTGGTTACGTGCTAAAATGCCGCTCCGTAGAAGTGATTCCCCAGCACCAATCGTGCATATCTCCTTTATTCGGAGCTTGGAGAAGGAATGGAAGAGTTCTGCAACATTATCTAGGGCGACACGGTATTGAACATGTGGGTTTGCAGCTGCCCAGCTGTTGCTAGGGGTCCGTTGGGATGTCCCCTTAAAAAAAGTTTTGTGTGTGTTGAAACGGTCATCTGTGTCTGTTTTGTCTTTTTCGCCGAGCTTTTAAATTACATTTGTGTTTTTGTCCTTTTGTTGTTGTTGTTTTTTTGGGGGAGGGAGGGGGGGGGGAATAAATTACCAATACCTCAAAAGTCGAAGTGGGTTCTCGTGATGGCTTGATGGCAAGGGGCACTGGTAATAAGGAAAGCTAATCCACACGCAAAAATCAGCCCAGTGCACTAGAAGTTGTAGCTTAAATATGGACTTCGCTTGAGTTCAAAGCCAGCGAACACAACCAAACATAAACACATCCTGATATCCTTGTAAACAGGTTGACCCTGTGAGCCCAGGTCAGTTGTATCAATCCGTCTCGATCCGAATTCGAACCCATGACCACGGGACAAACAGACAAGCGTCTACCCAATACACTACACCCCACCACACCTCACCTGCGAGTTAAACGATACTGCTTCAAGCGGCTAAAAAACCTAATGCTGGGCTGGTCACTAGACTCGCAATCCAGATCACAAACTTCCTAAATAAATTATTTTTTTTTAACGGTGAGTTGCGCTGTGGTAAACGCTCATATCGCGTCCAGAGATTACGTTTTAAAGACACTGTGAAGATCTCACTAAAAGCTTTTGGACACTTGGGAGACTGCTGCCAAAGACATAAATTCGCGGCTTACATCATTACACAAGGGTGTAGTCACTTATGAAGCAAACAGGGCTGCAAGAGCTGTGGAAAAAAAGTGGACCCCCCCCCCAAAAAAAAACAAAAAAAAAACAAAAACAAACAAAACAAAACAAAACAAAAACAAAAACAAAAACAAAAACAAAAACGAACAAACAAACAAACAAACAAACAAACAAACAAAGAAACAAAACACTGTAGGAGATCCTCCTCCTGAAACGTCAAGCATTCTTTGCCCACATCGTCAAAGAACATTTCGAGCCAAAATAGGCCTTGCCAACTATCTTAGAACTCACGACTCAAAAACGTTCAAGCGCACTGGATGAAATGAATGGTCATGATCATACCTGACGGACACACACCACAAAACCTCACGCTTTACCTTCTTTTGCTTGTACTTGATAGCCAGCTTGAGCCTGGACAAACGGACTTTATCACAGTTTTGATCGTCAGTGGTAGAACAGTCATGGTTAAGTATAATAGCCAGTTCCCTGGAGCCCCGGGTCTGCTCTAGCAGATCCACAGCGAACTCCTGGCACTTGGCAGCTAGTTTTTCATAATCCGCCTTGAATTCGTTCTCCAGTTTGCTTAACTGCTTCAACTCGCAGCTAAGCTCGAAGGAAGTCAAGATGGGATCCTTGCTGGACAGACAGATTAGAGAGGGACTGGCGAGGGCTTTGTAGGCGTTGATTCGAGAGCGGGAATGTCTGAGGGAGTCTTCTTGACTGCCCGTGATGCATTCTTTGCAGCTGCAGCGAGCGTTGTGGGGTTTGGGGATGCGGTAGCCCCGGTCCAGCAGGATTTTGATGATCTCGTAGTTGTCGCGGTGCCCAGCTAGGATTATGGGCGTGATGTCCGGCGTGAAGGAGCTGGACGGAACTGATGTCCCTGGCGGCTGAAAAATAAAATCATATACAAGTTTATATCAGGTACTTACAGATATAATATAATATGAAACAACAACAGGCATATAATAAATACTCAAAATTGCTACTGTTACGGGTGTGTTTTATTTCTCGTCTTGTTCTTATTCTTCTTGACACACACACACACACACACACACACACACACACACACACACACACACACACACACACACACACACACACACACACACACACACACACACACACACACACACACACAACACACACAAC
>JACEFZ010004072.1:0-37269 GCA_014155875.1 Cepaea nemoralis | reverse complement strand
ACTTAAAAAGTTGATTAATATTTAGGAATCACCAATTTCGAATACACGAATTGTGTATTAATATTTTTTCAATTAATGTAATCTTAGAATCATATCTTGATTAACTTATTCATACTATCGACATTTTTTCGCTAGTATGGAAAAACATCAAGCTATGACGCTGAGAAATAAAATAATAATTGTAATATATTAGATTTGATAATTTTTGAATTATGTCAATTTCATTTAATTGTTATTACATTATTACACCCAAGGCGGTAAATTGAAATGTATGCGAATATGTGTTGTATATAAATAGCCATGTTGTTGCCAGATTGTTAACACGCCAAGAAGTCATCAACTGGGCATGGTATAGGGTTACCGACGTTGTAGACCGACAGAAGAGCTCCTGGCCAAATGAGGTCAGAGTTCGAGCGTTGAATGCGGCTTATATAAAGCCGTATTACAGTCTTACCCGATGTTTTTTGTTTCAAAAAAGCATATTATTACGTTTTTTTTAAAGGTTGCGAGGTAGTTGCTTTGAAAGCTGGTGCTACCGATCTGACTGGGTCAATATTGCAACTCAGGTGATCATCCATCGAGAGGATGAAACTTGGGCGAGTGTATAAAGATTGAACACCACATGTCTTAAAATACAACTTGCATTTCTTATGTATTTCTATGCCAATATGTGTATTCTTATGTATTTCTATACCAATGTATATAACAACAGAAAGGTCGATTCTGACATGGTTAAAATATTAACCCGGTATGTATATAGAGTATACATGAAAGATGACATCTTTCATGAAGAAGACCCGGGGAGCGTGTCAGAATCTCGAATGTTGCCAACCGAGATGCAGGAACATCGTTACGCCCGCCAGGCGAATAGTCCCCAGCCGGGATGCAGTAACATCGTTACGCCCGCCAGGCGAGTATTAGTTACCTGCCCGCGAGGTTGCTGGCTGACGTGACAGCCAGCGGTCAGGCAAGGACAAAGCAAGACGCACGCAGGCCTCGTGAAGCCACTCCAGGAGGGAAAGCGCTTTGCGAGAAACAGACAGACAGCTGGGGTACTCGGACCAGACAGGACGTATGAGTAGAGAAAGGCTTTGTGTAGTTCTGTGCCCGAAAGTCGAGTGCTTGTACATCTTGTGAGATAGACTGTAAGCTGTGGGTTGTCTGTAAGTGTATTGATGTATAATATCTGTATTGTAATGATCATCACATGCCAAACTAGATCGCATTGCATGTGATCTGTAAATAAATCCATTGAACTTCGTGTCGTTGTGTCTCAAGTCCAATCATGTTGTACTTGTACTTGTCTCACATGTGTTAGGTATAACGAGCCAGGTTTAAGACCCTGACAATCATGCATATTAAACGTCATCATGCATATTAAACATCATCATGCATATTAAACGTCATCATGCATATTAAACGTCATCATGCATATTAAACGTCATTATGTATATTAAACTTCATTATGCAACGTCATTATGCATATTAAACGTCATCATGCATATTAAACATCATCATGCATATTAAACGTCATCATGCATATTAAACGTCATCATGCATATTAAACGTCATTATGTATATTAAACTTCATTATGCAACGTCATTATGCATATTAAACGTCATTATGTATATTAAACGTCATCATGCATATTAAACGTCATTATGCATATTAAACGTCATTAAGCATATTAAACATAATTATGTATATTAATCATCATTATGTATATTAAACGTCATTATGCATATTAAACGCCATTATGTATATTTACACTGGGATCTACATATGTCATTGACACACGCACGCGCTGTCTCAGACACCAGGTGTTGTATTTAAATGTTGCATGTCCATTCTAGGACGTTGCGATAAAACCCAGATTGATTGCCCTGGCAACTGTACGTTCAGTAGTTTGCCATTACGTACTGAACAAGAAGTCAGCGTATAAATGAAGCTGATCGGTATAGATAATGAACCCACTACCTCAATATTAGCGCACAAGAAGTGTAAAAGCGAGGACCTTTACTTTCTCGGCCACACTGACCTCCTCATAAATTGTTGTACATTACCAAACCAGCCAGGAGATACAGAAGACGTAACTGGTGACGTGTCCAGCATATAAAGAACAGAGACACTACGCTGGCTCTATCCGAAGACACACTCCAGCTGGCGGCAGCTGTCTGCTAATATTTTCAAACTGATATCTGAAAGCGAGCGAAGAAGAAGGAGGAAACAAGATGGTACCTGTAATTCAAGGAGGCAACAATCACACATTCAGACGCTGCCAGTTTGCTCCCTTTGTATAAGTCTGACACAGAGGAGCCGAACGCGAACAATTCGCCATGGAGCCACACCATGGTGGTCAGTTTCCCGCCACACCTGGGTCTCCAGATGTTCAAGTAGAGACAGTCTTCACTGATCGGGGTCTGTAGTGGTGGATACGGCGCCGTGTCGTTGAGCGGGACCTGTAGGTGGGAGGCACGGTCATAGATGGGCATGGTAGACGTCAAAATGAACATTACACACACACACATACACGTACACACATAGGTACACACACAACACACACACACACGAACAGACACATACAAGTACATACCACAGACACAACATTAGTACATACACTCGTACACATTCACATGCACCCGCACGTACCTACCATTGATGTGCGCACACACACACACACACACACACACACACACACGTACACAGAGACGTATACAGACACGTACATACCACACACACTTACAAACACTCACGACATTCCCTGCCCCCCCCCCCCCCCCCCCCACATTTGTATATATAATCATGATAATATGATAGCGCCTAAGAAAATATGATTCAAGAGACTAGACTGTAGGCGCATGCGTAGAACAGATTGGTTGGCGAATGTGCTATAACATATTCTCTGTCAACAAGATCCATGCAAGTCACACACGTCACACGTCTCGTCAGACATCCATGTCCACAACATCCAGACATACCACTCGCAGCCTATATATCGGTTGTCCCAGGGAACGAGACGTCATACACCTTACACATCTCGTCACAACATGTAGACATGTCACTCGCGCCCTCTATTTCGTCTGTCCCTGGGAGATGGCGTCGCACATTTCGTCACAACACCCAGACATGTCACTCGCGGCCTGTATTTCGCCTGTCCCTGGGAGATGGCGTTACACATCTCGTCACAACATGTAGACATGTCACTCGCGGTCTGTACGTCGGCTGTTCCTGTGAGCGAGACGTCACACTCGTCATACATCTCGTCACAATATCAGATTGAGTGCCTGGCATGTCAGGTGTTGTATACGCCCCTGCATAGATGCAGTGTGGGTAGTCTCAGTCGTCATGTGCATAGCTCCCTGATCCATGCAACATTTGTAACTACGGCATTTAAGTTAGTATGATGCAGCCCCGGTCTGCTCCACCCCTCCCGCAATGATTCAGCTTGTCCTGCTGTTCCAGATAACGACGTGTCCATCTACAGCCACCCACAGTTGACCCACAATCGCGTGCAGTTGAGCAGACACCCTCTCCGGATTCGACCCTTCAATCACCTGGGTCCGCGCTGACCCACCTTAAGCAGGCACGCATGAACGTTTCCCTGTCAGCGGTTAAGCAACATGGACCGTTACGGTCACAAAAACTGTACCCTAGCTACTCAACTCCGAATGTCTTGTGGCATGTAAATATTCTTCATAAATATTCCATTAATAAAACGTAAATCATCTCACCTGGATACAGGAGTTTGGGGGTGTCCTGGCCTGGAAGATCCCTCCCAGGGGTCAGCGGGTAGTGAACGTCTGAATCTCAGATCTCCCAGCGGTGGCTTGGCGTAGGGTATTCCCAAATACACTGTCAACCGCCACGGGCCGGCCGTTGTCGACTGGGATGTTCTCTGTCAGACCCCGCACTCGGCCGAGAGTGGTGTGAACCGTGTTGTCATGACTATAGCCATACCTGTCACTTCTCGGCTCGTCACAGTAGACCAGGGCCACAGCCAGGGTCAGCAGTAGGCACACGGCAACAGTCATGGCTGGAATGTGACGAACTGATTCTGCGGCTGGTGGTTACTGTAGATGGGACAACCACTGACACAGTTGTATGTGATATGTTTGGTGCGTTTGTGATGAATATGTCTGTTGCTGTGTTGTGATGTAGAGTGTTTGATGTAGTGTTGTATGTAATGTGTTTTATGTCGTGTTGTGGTGTGGTGTTTGATGTTGTGTTATGATGTAATGTGTTTGATGTCGTGTTATGATGTACTGTTTAATGCTGTGTTGTGGCGTAGTTTTTGATGTTGTGTATTTGATGTTGTGGTGTAATGTGATGTAATGCGTTTGATGTCAGTTTGTGATGTAATGTTTGATGTTGTGTTGTGATGTAATGTATGTGATGTCGTGTTGTGATGTAGTGTTTGATATCATGTTGTGATGTAGAGTGCTTGATGCCGTGTTGTGATGTAGTGTTTGATATCATGTTTGTGATGTAATGTATGTGATGTCGTGTTGTAATGTAGTGTTTGATGTCATGTTGTGATGCAGTGTTTGATGTCATGATGCTATGTAGTGTTTGATGTTGTGTTGTCATGTAGAGTGTTTGATATGATTTTGTGATGTAGTGTTTGATGTTGTGTTGTGATGTAGAGTGCTTGATATCATGTTGTGATGTAGTGTTTGATATCATGTTGTGATGTAGTGTTTGATGTTGTGTTGTGATGTAGAGTATTTGATGTTGTGTTATGATGTAGAGTGTTTGATATCATGTGGTGATGTAGTGTTTAATATCATGTGGTGATGTAGTGTTTAATATCATGTTGTGATGTAGTGTTTGATATCATGTTGTGATGTAGTGTTTAATATCATGTTGTGATGTAGTGTTTGATGCCATGTTGTGATGCAGTGTTTGATATCATGTTGTGATGTAGTGTTTAATATCATGTTGTGATGTAGTGTTTGATGCCATGTTGTGATGTAGTGTTTGATGTTGTGTTGGATGGAGAGTGTTTGATGTTGTGTTATGATGTAGAGTGCTTGATATCATGTTATGATGTAGTGTTTGATAGTGTGTTATGATGTAGAATGCTTGATATCATGTTGTGATGTAGTGTTTCATGTTGTGTTGTGATGTAGAGTGCTTCATGTCATGTTATGATGTACTGTTTGATGTTGTGTCGCGACGTAGTGTTTGATGTCGCGACGTAGTGTTTGATGTCGCGTTGTGATGTTGTATATTTGATGTTGTGTTTGCGAGGAACATCGGCCGTGTCCAGGCGGGACACTTCTTCCTGGCGGTTTTAATGTGTGTGAACACCCCCTGCACGAGCAGCTTGCACCGCAATAGGAGGTTAAGTGCACAGTGCACTTATTCCATGAAATTCTGAAGATGAATCACGTCATAGTGAATCTGTGATGTAAATGATCTCACAGGAATCCAAGCACGTTATCGGCGCTGGGGGGGGGGGGAGGGGGGGAGAGGGAGGGGGGGGGGAGCTTGCATTGAACGCAGTGTTGAGTACATCAATAAATGATACACTTGTTATTTACTTTTTCAGAATATATTCATCCACAATAAAACCACCCATATACACACATTTAAGGTCTTCATTTGAAGCCCCCTGGTAGATAATAAATAAGTTGTAGTTCCTCCACGTATATCTTGATAATAAATTAGTTGTAGTTCCTACACGTATATCTTGATAATACATTAGTTGTAGTTCCTCCATGTATATCGAGATAATACGTTAATCGTAGTTTCTCCAAGTATATTTAGATGATGCGTTAGTTGTAGTTCCTCTAAATATATCTTTGTAATACATTAGTTGTAGTTCCTCTAAATATATCTTTGTAATACACTAGTTGTAGTTCCTCTAAATATATCTTTATAACACATTAGTTGTAGTTCCTCTAAATATATCTTTGTAATACATTAGGTGTTGTTTATTCAAGTATGTCTTGATAATATATTAGTTGTATTTCCTCCAGATCATTCATTCATTCATTCATTCATTCATTCATTCATTCATTCATTCATTCAGTAGCATGCCCTTTACAGAACCTCGCTCCCATAACAACCTTCCGGAAAACTTCTTGATCATAAGCAAGATGTCCCGCGTCTGATACACCCATCTGGAGATCATCCACCACATCCTGCACCCATCTTCTCTTTGGCCTTCCTCTTCCTCTCTTCCCAGGTATATACCCCTCCATTATTGTTCTCTCCAAACTTTCATGACGTTTCAAGTAACCAAAATATATCAATTTTCTTTGTTTTATCGTCTTTAATAGCCAACCCTCTTCAATATTTAGCTCTTAAGGTATGGATGCATTTGTTCTTTATTTTTTTTTTAGCCAAGATATTCTTAGAACCCGTCTATAACATTTATATTCATAGGCATTTATGCGTTGTTCAGTTTGTTTAGTAAATGTCCAGATCTCACAGGCGATTGTTGCAATGTGACAGATGCATGCTCTTAAAAATCTAATTTTTGTAGTTCTATCTGTCCCACTCCATAATTTATTAATTTGTTTTAATCTTTGAAGAGCAATAGACAGTCGTCGTTTAATTTCTTTCATTGTGTCACCATTGTTGGTAATAAATGACCCAAGATATTCAAAATGTTCCACCACCTCCAGTCTTTCCTCATTAACAAATATTCCTTTCTCCATAGTAGTTTTATCTGTATGCATTATCTTTGTTTTTGCTATGTTAAGATATAAGTTATGATTTTCACTATTTCTTTGGGTTGAGGTTATTTAGTTTTCTATAACATTCAGGATAATGCTCGCCCGGGTGATGTGATTATCTACACAGATGGTTCGGTGTTGAGAGGTAGTAGATGTGCCTGGGGGTTCTTGGCAAAGGTTAATGATCGACGTTTGGTGCAGGAAAGCCTGGCATATGATACCACAACATCTAGCTTAAGAATGGAGGTGGAGGCAGTCAGTGCAGCTTTCCTTGGACGGAGAATACGATACACACACACACACACACACACACACACACACACACACACACACACACACACACACACGCACACACACATTGTGATTGTAATTGACTCAGAAAGCATGCTGAGTAGGATGAGGACAGGCAAGCTTCGTACAGAGTGGCTTGCTTCGCTTCGGTTATCACGGGTGGCAAGCATCGTCTGGATCTTTTCTCCGAGACATGCTGGTGTGCTGGGGAATGAGCAGGCGGACAGATTGGCTGGCTCGGCAAAACTTGGTGGAGTATTGATGCAAGATAAGGCAGACGTGGTTGCGGCCTTGTAGGGGCACGTGTACAATCTGAGGAGCAAATGGATCACCATGGTCTTGCAAGAATGTGACAGCGTAGAGTGACGAGGGGATCTGGCCGATGCTCGACGTTTAGAGGAAAGGCGAGACGCACATATAATCAGATTGCTACTGGTACTATTGGGGTTGGAACTCTTCGCTGGCTTCTGAAGATGGGGACAGAGCACTTATGGGAATGCCCCGAATGCTGTGATGTCGGTTCCTAAATCAATCAATCAATCAATCTATAACATTTTGTGATGTGGATAGTAATACTGTATCCTCCAGATATATATAGATAAACAATAAATTGTAGTTCCCCCGAGTATACCTTGATATTACATTAGTTGTAATTCCTTAAAGTATATTTTGATAATACATTAATTATGTTGATCCATGTATATCTAAATAATACATTAGTTGTATTTTCCTCCATGTGTGTCTAGATAATACAGTAGTTGTAGTTCCTTCCCGTATATCTAGGTAATTCATTAATTGTAGTTCCTCCATATATATCTGGATAATACGAGGGTCGTTCAGAAAAGAATGCACCATATCGTTTTTCCCCCTCAGCTAATAATAAAGATAGAAGCATGATATTTTGTATAATTCAAATGTGACATGTGCCGATTTTGTGGACCAAATTGCAACCCAACCGATCAAATAGTATGGCCGTTGAAATGGAGCCGTTGGTAAACAATTGGTTTTTAAGGCGAAATTATAAATTTTTCCTTTGGGGGAAAAAGGAAATTGTCTGAAAATAAAAACGTCATTTTTATTTAAGGGTTTTCAAAATTTCCAGAAGTCCACAAGCCCCTATTTTAAAGGGAAAAAATTTTTTTAATTTTGGGGAAATGTTTATGGAGTCATTTTGGAGTTTAACAGGCACAAACCGGGGAAAATTTTGAAACCTGAGAAAAACATTAATTTTTATTATACCGAACACCACCAAAAAATTCGCAACTCCCCACCGGAAAGGTAAAATTTTTGCTTTTAAAAAGGTGGATTTTTTATGGGTTTGCCAAATTTCCCAAGCTTACAAAAAACATTTTAAAAAAAAACAATTTTTCGAATTCGGGAGCCAAAAAGTTTAAGGAGGGTTTTTTTGGCTAAAATCTTAAAAGGGAACAAAACCCACATTTTTGAACCCGAATTAAAAACCCGTCCCCTTTTGGAGTTATTTTTCATTTTGCCCAAAAACACCACAAGGAAAATTAAGGGGAAATTAATCCGGGGAAAGGTTTAAATTTGGCTTTTTTTACACAAGGTTGACTTTGGTTTATGCCCATAAACCCCAAGTTTAAATTTAAACTTGAAAAACCATTTTTTAAAAAAATTTTGAAAATTTTAGCAAAAAGTTTGGAAAAAAAGGGCTTCTTTTTTAAACCCCGTCCCCAAAATTGGAAACCCCAAGGCAAAAAACATTGGGGTTTTGTATTTTCCCCCTTTGTTTGAAAAATTTGGTAACGCTCTATTTTAAAAAACTTTTTGACTTTTAAAAAGATTCGTTAAAAAAGGGTTTAAAAATTTTTTTTTTTTTTTTTTTTTTTTTCCTTTTTTTCCCCCTTTAAAAAAATTTTTTCTAAGGAATTTTTTAAAACATTACTTTTGTTTTTGTTCCTCCAAATTTTTTAATTTTTATTTTTTTATACAAAAATTTCTTTTTTAGTTTCCTTTTTTCCAAATTTATTTTTATCTAGAAAAAAATTTTTCCCGGAGCCAAATCATCATTTTGAAAGCCGTGTGATAAGATGACGGACAGATCAAATTTGTGAGTCTAAGATCATTACAGGCGACAAATCCTGGGCACATCATTTTGAACCTGAGATAAAACGACAGTCAATGGAGTTATAGCATCTGCAATCACCACGAAGGACGAAATTCAAGACAACTCCTACATCTGGAAAGGTCAAGATTGTTGCTTTTTGGGACATTCAAGGTGTGATTCTTGTGGATGTTATGCCACATAAATTCGCAAGCTTACATTAAGACATTGAAAAACACTTAATAAACATTTTCGCAGAGTTCGGCAGCACAAGAGTGAAGCAGGCCCGCTTCTTCTTCACAACAACGCGCGCTCACACAAGTCTGGCAACACGGGAAGCAATCACCACATTGGGTTTGACTGTACTACCCCTTCCACCCTTTGTCCCGATTTGGTACGCTCTGATTTTAATCTATTCCGCCCACTTAAAGATGCACTTCGTGGGACAAGGTTTAAAGATGATGAAGGAGTAATTAATGCAGCGGATCAATGGCTTCATAATAAAGACAAAATCTAGTACGAGCAAGGAATACATGCACTTGTTTAGTGCTGGCATAAAGCCGTACAAGTTTATGGTAATTACGTTGAATAATACCGATGTTTATATATGTATCTTGTGTATAAATTTCATGTTTTTCTTAATAAACAGTTCCTGAGAAAAACGATGTTGTGCATTACTTTCTGAATTCCCCTTGTGCATTAGTTGTGATTCCTCCATATGTGTCTTGATAATACATTAGTTGTAGTTCCTCCATATGTGTCTTGATAATATATTAGTTGTAATTCTGCCATATAAGTCTTGATAATACATTAGTTGTAGTTTATCCATGTATATCTAGATAATACATTAGTTGTAGTTCCTCCATGTATATCTAGATAATACATTAGTTGTAGTTCCTCCATGTATATCTAGATAATACATTAGTTGTAGTTCCTCCATGTATATCTAGATAATACATTACTTGTAGTTCCTCCATGCATATCTAGATAATACATTACTTGTAGTTCCTCCATGTATATCTAGATATCTAGATAATACATTACTTGTAGTTCCTCCATATATATCTAGATAATACATTAGTTGTAGTTCCTCCATGTATATCTAGATAATACATTAGTTGTAGTTCCTCCATGTATATCTAGATAATACATTAGTTGTAGTTCCTCCATGTATATCTAGATAATACATTACTTGTAGTTCCTCCATGTATATCTAGATAATACATTAGTTGTAGTTCCTCCATGTATATCTAGATAATACATTAGTTGTAGTTCCTCCATGTATATCTAGATAATACATTAGTTGTAGTTCCTCCATATATATCTAGATAATACATTACTTGTAGTTCCTCCATGTATATCTAGATATCTAGATAATACATTACTTGTAGTTCCTCCATGCATATCTAGATAATACATTACTTGTAGTTCCTCCAGTGTATATCTAGATAATACATTACTTGTAGTTCCTCCATATATATCTAGATAATACATTAGTTGTAGTTCCTCCATGTATATCTAGATAATACATTAGTTGTAGTTCCTCCATATATATCTAGATAATATATTAGTTGTAGTTCCTCCACGTATGTCTAGATAATATATTAGTTTTAGTTCCTCCATGTATATCTAGATAATACATTACTTGTAGTTCCTCCACGTATGTCTAGATAATACATTAGTTGTAGTTCCTTCATGTATATCTTCAACAACTACGATAGTTATAGTTCCTCCTTGTATCACCAACAAATACATTAGTTATAGTTCCTCACTGTATCACCAACAATTGCATCCATCCATCATGTGCCATGCCCATAAGCGTGGGCGTTCGTGATTCGCCATTTCACTCGATCACCAGAGTCGTGGATCAGCTCAGTGTAAAGCAATCCAGGTATTTACTTCTCTGTCTCCCCTTTGTTCTCTTCCCTTCGATCTTGCCACTTGTCATCGAGTTCTCCAATTTATTTCTTCTCATAACGTGACCAAAAATGGATGACTGTCTACGCCGAATTTCCCTAATCAGTTTACGATTTTCATTTGTTTCTTGTAGGACTTGTTCATTAGTTTTTCTGTCTGTCCATGGTATTACATTAGTTATAGTTCCTCAGTGTATCACCAACAACTAGCGTTAGTTCAAGTTTCTCTATGTATAAATCTAACAACTACGTTAGCTATAGTTCACCCATTTATATGTCCAACAACAACTTTAGTTATAGCTCTTCCTTGTATCACCAACAGCAGCAGCAGCAGCAGCAGCAGCAACAACAACAGCAGCAGCAGCAACAACAACAACAACAGCAGCAGTAGCAGCAACAACAACAGCAGCAGCAGTAGCAGCAACAACAACAACAGCAGCAGCAGCAACAACAACAACAGCAGCAGCAGCAGCAGCAGGGGCAGCAGCAGCAGCAGCAACAACAGCAGACTAATAAATGTTCCAGTGACCGAAGTGTAAAAGGCTGAGAAGGCCAAGACACCAACAGACAATGAGCAATACAACAAACACGGGTGACAACTTAAGAAATCAACATAGTGAACACAACAATACTCACTCAAATAAAAGCATGAAGAAATCACGTGTTCCCAAAAATCATCTCCGTATTTATACACAGATGTAGATAAGTCGCTGAACTATGCCCACTGGTGCGTGGCGCTATCTTGACGCGGCACTACACTACTGGATAATGTGTTTCCAGTCAAACGATCAAGAACCCGGATCCCACAATTAATTAATATTATATATATTTCTTGGACGGTCACTCTGCCCTCAACTGTTCCACTTTACAGCCTATTGCTCGACACAACGGTTCAAAAACTGGAATCCATGGAGTACTCAATGTTTAGAACACAGCACCATGATCCAGGAAGCCATCCTCGACGAAAACACAAGAAAGATATTCTATACTTCCTACATACAAACACATATTGATTATTGCTCCACAATCTGGGATGGACGCTCCAAATCAATAACATAACTCCTTTATTCACTCCAGAAAAGGGCAGTGCGCCTAAACAATGGTGATAAGCTTACAGACAATTCTAACCTACATGAACGTCTTCAGTTACTGCCACTCCACAAACGCCTACTTTTTAATAAGGCTAAACTAATTCACAAAATCCTATTTCAAAATTCCCCAAGCTACCGTTGGCCATTGTTTAAATATAACGCAAGACATAGCGAACGACAAAATATACTCCATGACTTCGAAACCTAGCATAGACTTATATAAAACAAGCTTAGCATACTCTGCCACTCAGTTGTGGAACAATCTTCCACAAGAAATCAAAGACACACCAATCATTATACATACAGTCGCAACCTGTTTGAACTCTACCTCAGGACAGACTACATGCCCCCTTAAAAAAAAAAAAAACAACAAAGACAATAATAATGGTAAATTATCTCGAACGACAACTATCCAAAAAAAAAACAAAAAAAAAAAACAAACAAACAAACAAACAAACAAATAAACAACAACATTCCCATATGTATGGCACGTTACACCCACCTTGGGTATTCATGATGCCCATGTTAAACATTGCCTCAACGAGTCATGTATTATTGATTATTTTTCATGCGTTTTAATGCTTATTGTTCTTTTGTTGTCAAAGAATTGCTTCGTAAGAGATGTTGAATGAAATAATGTATAAGAGGAAATAGAGAAGAAGGGCAGAATGTCAGACGGGCCCGTTTCTTAACCCCTGGAAAATAAAGATTTACTTACTTACTTACTTACTTACTTACTTACTTACTTACTTACTTACTTACTTACTTACTTACTTACTCTCTCTCTCCCACTTAATAACTCACTCATATCACAGTAATGTTATATTATACATGATAAAATCAAGTGGCATACAAAATGATAATATGAAAGATGAGAACACACAAAACATGGAATGGCATGTTACAGGACAGTCAAGTGGCATACAGAATGATACTTCGCAATATGAAAGATGAGAATGCATAAAAAAGGAATACTCTCTCTCTCTCTCTCTCTCTCTCTCTCTCTCTCTCTCTCTCTCTCTCTCTCTCTCTCTCTCTCTCTCTCTCTTTCTCTCCCTCTCTCTTTTTTCTTTTTACATACTCTCTCTCTCTCTCTTTCTCTCACTCACACCCACTAACTCTCCCACTCACTCTACAGTAATTTACATGTATTAATTTTATGCATGTTAAAATCAAGTGGCATTCAAAATGATAATATGAAAATGAGAATACACAAAAAAATATGGAACAGCATGTTAGATGACATGCGTGCGCTCAACTCTCTCTCTCTCTCTCTCTCTCTCTCTCTCTCTCTCTCTCTCTCTCTCTCTCTCTCTCTATCTATCTCTCTCTCTCTCTTCTCTCTCACACACACGTACACACACACCCATCCACAACATACACACGCAAATACACACATATACCCACGCACATACACACACCTACACACATCCACATACTTAAGCACACGTACTCACATAAAACATGAATACACACTCCCTCGCATGCACTGCATGCATGCACACTTACACACACAAACATATACGCATACATACACGAGCACACACACATACGTACACACATACATACACACATATACACACATACATATAATCACATATAAAAACACATGATCGCACACCTTAACACACGTACAGACAAACACACACAGAGGCACACACAGAGGCACACACAGATACACACATGTACACACACATATACACCCATACACACATACAGACATGCACACACACATACATCCACACATATAAACACACACACATAGACCCACCCATCCATCCACACCCATACATGCTGCCTCACATAATCACTAAAACTAATATGAATAAACTCCCACACTTTTCACACGTACACACTGTCAACTATCGTGAGCATCCTCACAAGAACATTCAAAATTGGGAAACAATGGGATAATATGGAAAATGGTGATGAATATATGGTATACATTGTGTAACGTAAAATAAAATAGTGGTCCAATCCAGTAAGATAATTCCTAGAATTGACATAAACATGATGAAATAAGCAGTGTATGTTAAATTCAATTGGCAGTAAAAATGCTAATATGAAAGATGAGGATACAGTAGATAGATAGATAGATAGATAGATAGATAGATAGATAGATAGATAGATAGATAGATAGATAGATAGATAGATAGATAGATAGATAGATAGATAGATAGATAGATAGAACGAACGAACGAACGAACAGACTTTATTTTCAAAGGGTAACAAATTGGGCACGCAGGCCCGTCTTACATTCGGCCCTTCCAATCACTCATCTTTCTTTCATGAACAGTGCATAGGAAAAAAACATTGTCACATGAATTTTGTAAGCATAAACAATGCATATTACTATGTTATAAGACACATCCACCACCCACCCACACATCCCCCATTCACTCCAACTCCCCCACTCAACCACACACACGCATACAATACATTCCCCCACCCATCCACCACATCCCTACACATCTCCCCACCCACACACACCTCTCATCCACCACACATCCCATCCACCCACACCCCAAGCACACATACATTCAATAACCCACACATCGCCCACCTACACACATCTCCCCACCCACTCACATATCCTTTACCCGTCCCATTTCCCACCAACAATCACTCACCCAATATCCTCCTCCACCCACACACCTCCAACCACCCAACCAAACACACATTCCTCAGCCACACACACATCTCCCCGTCAACTCACATATTCCGCACCTACCCACACACAAATTCCGCACTCACCCACATAATCTCCCATCTCCCACAGCCCACTCACTTATCCCGAGCCCACACCTACAAACATCCCCCACCATCTCCTAACCTGCACACACTCACCCACCCACATATCCTCTACCCACCCACACATCCTCTACCCACCTATCCCCCAACCAAACATCCCTTAACCACACACCCTTACTCATATACAATCACCCACCCACACATCCTCTACCCAACCACACATCCTCCACCCAACCACACATCCTCCATCCACCCATTCCCCCAGCCACACATCCCTTAACCACACACCCTTACCCATATACACACACATCCCCACCCACGCACAATCTCCCCACCCATACAAACATCCCTCACACACATCCCCACCCACCAACACATTCCCCATTCACAAACACACACCTCCCATCCACGCACACACAACCCATACATTCATCCCCTCACACATCCCTAGACACACGTACTTATCTCTCAACCACTAACACCCACACATCCCTTACCCACTCATCAACACATACATCTCATATCTACCCACCCACACTCACACATCCCAACCACCCATCTAAGCAAACATCCCCCACCCTCACACACATCATTCACCCACCCACAAACCCAACCACACCTTCACCCACCCAAACATCATTTATCCACACCCAGCTCCCCTCCCACACAATACCACACCCACACACATCCCAAAGACACATCCCTCACCCACACACACTTCTATCCACACATCTCCTACCCATCCACACATCCCCCAACTACAGTCACCCTCACTACCCACACATACATCCTCCATCCAGCCACACACACCCCCACCCAGCCAGACATATCCCCCACCCACACACACATCTCCAAATCCATCACCCACACTCATCACGCACCCCTCCCCCAACCCACACACATCCCCCACACACATTCACCCACACATCTCTCACCCACACACACTCCCCACCCATTCACCCAAACATCCCACACCCACATACACATCCCCAAACCCACAACCACCCCCACCTGCACACATCTCCCACCCACCACATATCCCCACACCCACATCTCCCCACCCACACATATACCCCCACCCATCCCATAACCCATCATCAATCATCCACCAACATATCCTCCTCCACCCACTCACCCACAACCACCTAGACAAACACACATCCCCACTCACAAACACATCTCCCCATACACCCATACATCTCGCACGCACCTACACACAAATCCCCCACCCACCCACACAAACCCACCCCGCCCACCCACACACATCACGAATCCACCCACACACACATCCCCCGATCCCCCAACCTACTATTATGATCAAACTCCCACACTTTACACACACATACAGTGACGATTGTCGTGAGCATTGTCGCAAAATTGTAAAGAAAATGGAGAAAAATTGTACATATACATTTATACATTTTGTAACTTAAAAATTAGTGATGCAATTCAACTCTCTCTCTCTCTCTCTCTCTCTCTCTCTCTCTCTCTCTCTCTCTCTCTCTCTCTCTCTCTCTCTCTCTCTCTCTCTCTCTCTCTCTCTCTCTCTCTCTCTCTCTCACTCACTAACGCTCTCACTCACATTACAATAATGTTATATTATACATGATAAAATCAAGTGTCATACATACAAAATGATAATGTGAAAGATGAAAATACACAAAGAATATGGAATGGCATGTTACAGGACATGCGAGCACTGAATTCTCTCTCTCTCTCTCTCTCTCTCTCTCTCTCTCTCTCTCTCTCTCTCTCTCTCTCTCTCTCTCTCTATCTCTCTCTCTCTCTCGCTCTCTCTCTCTCTCTTACATAGGCACACACACATTCCCCCCCCCCCACACACACACACATATCCCTCACATACACACCCATACATACATCCTCACATATAGACAAATACATGATGCCTCACATGATTACTGAAACTAATAAGAACAAACTCCTACACTTTACACACAATTTAGACACTGACGATTGTCGTGAGAATTCTCGCAATTGCAAGAAGTGGAGAAAAAATTGTACATATACATTATGTAGCGTAAAAATTAGTGATGCAATTCAAATCTCTCTTTCTCTCTCTCTCTCTCTCTCTCTCTCTCTCTCTCTCTCTCTCTCTCTCTCTCTCTCTCTCTCTCTCTCTCTCTCTCTCTCTCACTCACATCACAGTAATGTTATATTATACATGATAAAATCAAGTGGCATACAAAATGATAAGATGAGAATTAAAAGAAAAAAATATGGAATGGCATGTTACAGGACAATCAGGTGGCATTAAACGATACCTCGTAATATGAAAGATGAGAATACATGAAAAATATGGAATAGCATGTTACATGACATGCGTGGGCTCAACTCTCTCTCTCTCTCTCTCTCTCTCTCTCTCTCTCTCTCTCTCTCTCTCTCTCTCTCTCTCTCTCTCTCTCTCACACTCTCACACTCTCACTCTCTCTCTCTCACTTACACTCACTAACTCTCTCACTTTCTTTACAGTAATTTACATGAATTCATTTTATGCATGTTAAAATCAAGTGCATCAAAATGATAATATGAAAAAAAAATGAGAATACACAAAACATATGGATCAGCATGTTAGATGACATGCATGCCCTCAACTCTCTCTCTCTCTCTCTCTCTCTCTCTCTCTCTCTCTCTCTCTCTCTCTCTCTCTCTCTCTCTCTCTCTCTCTCTTGTCTCTCACTCACATGTACATACACACACCCACACACATCATACCCACGCAATACACACACCTGCACACATCCATATACTTACTCACACGTACTCACATAACACCCGAATATACACTCCCTCGCATACACTGCATGCATGCACACTTACACATACAAAGATATACAATACATACACGAGCACACACACACACACACTCGTCCATACACACATATACACACGCACATGCATATAAACGCATATAAACACATGAACGCACACCTTAACACACGTACAGACACACACACAGAGTCACACACAGATGCACACATGTACACACATATACACCCATACACACATCCAGACATGCACACACATACATCACACTTTCTCATGCACTCTCTCATTCAACCACGCTCTCTCTTTTACACACTCACTCGCTCTCACACTCACTCATTCGCGCACATACACGCATACCTACACATTCTCTCTCACTCACTCACGCTCCCTTACTCACTCATTTACTCGATGACTCTCTAACTCACACTCACTCACTAACTTTCACACTCTCTCTTGTCTCTCACTCACATGTACACACACACACACACAGACACACACACACACACACACACACACACACATCATACCCATAGATAGATAGATAGATAGATAGATAGATAGATAGATAGATAGATAGATAGATAGATAGATAGATAGATAGATAGATAGATAGATAGATAGATAGAACAAACTTTATTTTAAAAGGGTAACAAAATGGGCACGCAGGCCCGTCTTACATTCGGCCCTTTCAATCACTCATCTTTCATTCATCACAAGTGCATGTTACATTAACATAGGTAAAAAAAACATTTCAAATGGATTTTGTATTCATAAACAGTGCATGTTACGCATGATACATTCACATGAGGAAAAAAAAACACTGTCAAATAAAAGATGTAAACATAAACAGTGCATATTACAATGTTGTGAGACACATCCCCCATCCACCCACACATACCTCCATGCACTCACACAGAATCAGGCAAACGTACATGCCGCCACCCACCCACTATTCCCCAACCCACACACATTTCACCACCCACACACACACACACATCCTCACACACCAAGAAGAAGAAGAAGAAGAAGAAGAAGAAGAAGAAGAAGAAGAAGAAGAAGAAGAAGAAGAAGAAGAAGAAGAAGAAGAAGAAGAAGAAGAAGAAGAAGAAGAAGAAGAAGAAGAAGAAGAAGAAGAAGAAGAAGAAGGAGGAGGAGGAGGAAGAAGAAGAAGAAGAAGAAGAAGAAGAAGAAGAAGAAGAAGAAGAAGAAGAAGAAGAAGAAGAAGAAGAAGAAGAAGAAGAAGAAGAAGAAGAAGAAGAAGAAGAAGAAGAAGAAGAAGAAGAAGAAGAAGAAGAAGAAGAAGAAGAAGAAACCACGCACAAATACCCGCGACAACCCACACATCCCGCACCTATCCACACACATATCCCGCACTCTTACAATTTTCCCCACCCACCAACACATACATCAACCAACCTACACCCACTCACCCACCCAATATTCGCCACCACTCAACTACACATCCCCACCTATACACAAATCCTCACCCATAAACACATCTCCCCACCTGCCCACACATATCCCCCACCCATAAACACCCCAAAAAACACACACCTCCCACCCACCCACACCCCGCCACCCACATATACCCCACCCACACACATCCGCCGCTCACACACATCTCACAACTACACACCTCCCCCACCCATACACTCATCTCTCACACACATCCACCCACTCATATACTCATCCATCAACCACTCACACCCACACATCACCAACGCGCCCATCAACACATGCATCTCTCATCTACCCTCCCACCCACACACACCCCAACCACCCAGCCAAACACACATCCCCCATCCTCGCATACATCCTTCAATCACCTGCACATCCCACACCTCCCCTACCTCACACATCTCCTCTCCCACACAAAACTCCACCTATAAACACATCCCCCCTCACACACCCCACATACATTCCCCATACACATCCCCGCCCACACATCTCCCCACCCACTCACACATCCTCCACCTACAAACATCCTCACCACTCACACATACATCCTCCACCCGCTCACATTTACCCCATTCACACTCACACATTCCCACCCACCAGACATATCCCATTCACAGACACCCCATACACTTATCCCCCACACCAATTACACACCCATCTCCCAACCCACACAATCTCCTACACACTCATTCATCCACCCAAACACACATTCACTACCAACAACCCTCCCAACCCACCAACACCCACATACTTGCAACTATCCTCTCAAATATGCCCGCCCCCCCCCTCACACACACATATCCCTCACACACACATACATCCACCACCAACTACACATCCCTTCACACATCCACACATCCCCCATTAACCCATACACATCCCCCACACACAATCCCTACGCGCATACATTCCCCACACCCCCACACACGCACACATATCCCTCACATACACACCCATACACACATCCTCACATCTAGACACATACATGATATACACATCCCCCACACACAACCCCTACGCGCATACATTCCCCACACCCCCACACACGCACACATATCCCTCACATACACACCCATACACACATCCTCACATCTAGACACATACATGATACCTCACATGATCACTGAAACTAATAAGAACAAACTCCCACACTTTACACACAACTGAGACACTGACGATTGTCGTGAGAATTCTCGTAATTGCAAGAAGTGGAGAAACAATTGTACATATACATTATGTAGCATAAAAATTAGTGATGCAATTCAACTCTCTCTTTTTTTTCTCTCTCTCCCTCTCTCTCTTGCTCTCTCTCTCTCTCTCTCTCTCTCTCTCTCTCTCTCTCTCTCTCTCTCTCTCTCTCTCTCTCTCTCTCTCCCACTCACTATCTCTCTCATTCACATCACAGTAATGTTATATTATACAAGATAAAATCAAGTGGCATACAAAATAATAATAATATGAAAGATGAGAATTAAAAAAAAATATATGGAATGGCATGTTACAGGACAATCAACTGGCATACAAAATGATACCTCGTATTATGAAAGATGAGAATACATAAAATATATGGAATAGCATGTTACATGACATGCGTGGGCTCAACTCTCTCTCTCTCTCTCTCTCTCTCTCTCTCTCTCTCTCTCTCTCTCTCTCTCTCTCTCTCTCTCTCTCTCTCTCTCTCTTTACATACACACACTCTCACACTCATTCACTCTCTCTCTCACTCACACTCACTAACTTTCTCACTTACTCTACAGTAGTTTACATGAATTCATTTTATGCATGTTAAAATCAAGTGCATCAAAATGATAATATGAAAATGAGAATACACAAAACATATGTTAGATGACATGCGTGCGCTCAACTCTCTCTCTCTCTCTCTCTCTCTCTCTCTCTCTCTCTCTCTCTCTCTCTCTCTCTCTCTCTCTCTCTCTCTCTCCTCTCTCTCACACACATGTACACACACAACATACACACGCAAATACACACATATACCTACGCACATACACACACCTACACACAATCCACATACTTATGCACACGTACTCACATAACACCCGAATATACACTCCCTCGCATACATTGCATGCATGCACACTTACACACACAAAGATATACAATACATACACGAGCACACACAAACACACATCCTTACACACATACACACGCACATGCATATAAACGTATATAAACACATAAACGCACACCTTAATACACGTACCGACATACAAACAGAGGCACACACAGATAGACACATGTACACACACATATACACCCATACACACATACAGACATGCACACACATACATCCACACGTTCTCATGCACTCTCTCATTCACCCACTCTCTCTCTTTTACACACTCACTCGCTCTCACACTCATACACTCACTCATTCGCGCACATACACGCATACCCACAAATTCTCTCTCACTCACTCACGCTCCCTTACTCACTCACTTACTCGCTGACTCTCTAACTCACACTCACTCACTAACTTTCACACTCTATCACACAGACAGGCAGACACACAACACACCCACTCTCTCAGATTCACTCATTCTCTAACTAAATTTCTCACACATATGTCCACACACACTCACTCACATTTACACTCACTCAGGCACACTCGCATGCATACTCTCTCACTCTCTCATACTAATTCTTCCACTCACACTCTTTCTCACTCACTCTCTCACCCACTGTCTCGCTCACACACATACAGTGAAGGATGATAGTGGAAAAATGATACCAGTAGGTGACTTATGGAGGCATATAGGTGTATCTGTCCTAGATAGATAGGTAGGTAAGTAGGTAGGTAGGTAGGTAGTTAGACAGACAGACAAACAGACAGAGAGATAAATAGATAGATAGATAGAGAGAGAGAGAGAGAGAAAGAGAGAGGGAGAGGGAGAGGGGGGGGGGGGGTTGGTATAGTTCCTGTGATATGCCACACGAGGTATGCGGAGTAGGTCGTCTACAAATGTGAGGCTTCACTCAAACTGTTCCCTATGAAATAAGGCCAGTAAGGTTGATTGTTATACAACATATTATTGGATCAAATCGCCCAAAGCTTGTGTTAATGGTGTTGTAAAAGATCAGACCACAGGTAGTACACATGATATGGGAAGGCACAGAAAAGCAAGATTATTCTGTTGTATAGTACTGGTGCGTGAACCACAGGGTTTCTCTTGCTGTGTGTGAGTGCACATTCCATTATAGGAAGCAAGGAATGACGTGTACCAGAAACAGCCCGGATAATGGATATACTGTGGATGTGTCTACCACAGCTTCTCTCAGTGCTGTTCATTTTAAGAGACACAGGACAGATAGGCGTGAATAAGAGACAGTACGGTTGATGGATATACTAAATGTCGCGCCCTATTTCCTAGAATTGACTCCTTTGTTACCACGCCTTGGAGGAAAATGAGCTAGACGTGGTCTGGATGACGTCATAATTTATATGGCCTTTGTTCATATGCAAGCTTAATGATTGGTCGAGTTCCCGGCCAAGACATTGCCGCACACATTTTCAAGGGTTAGTAGAGACTTGTCAGCCAGAACAGCGAACGAAGAGGTCGCCCCCCCCCCCCTTAAAAAATAAATAAATAATTCACTCTCTGGGGCCTAGGTACGTTTGTAAACTCATTATGAATTTGTAACCATGTCGTTTGATAAGGTACATGTATCATTGTGTTTAAATATCAATTGTGGAAAAACTGCTGGATCAACAATTCATGTGAAAAGATGGCCTGAGTGATTGCTTTCTACTGAGCTGACATCTTTGTCTCACTGCCGATTTTCTTATGCATACAGCTTCAATTCCTATGTGTAACTTATATGCGTTGTGAAGCTATCTCACTATCAATGCATGTCAATCTGCAAATGTTCTATGTGCTGTGGAGTATTGGCTCTAGGTGCATTTCATTAACCTTTTCTCTATGCGGAAGAATAGTACTATTAACGCATCTTATGGACCTACGATAATGTTGGAGAAATAAATCTGCTAACCTGTAACTTGAGCTATCGTGCCTTTACGGTACTTCTTCTTGCTTACATCTTAGTAACCACACAACATGTGTGACAGACTTGTAATCCTTCCATAAATATGCAAGAGAAATGGCAAGTTTGATGAGTATAATCTCACGAACAAAGAAAGAAAAATACACGATATATATATATATATATATATATTCAAATGTCTTACAGTACGTACCTTCCGTCCGCATTACATCATTGTTACCGGTGCCTGGGCGAATGTTTATGTGAACATAAGTAACGCACATTACCATGGTATTAGAGAGGCAGCCAGACAGACATACGCACGTACACGCGTAAACACACAGGTACATACTGCACACACAAACACACACACACAAACACACAAACACACACACACACACACACACACACACACACACACACACCAGAGACATACCAGAAGAGAGAGATAAAGAGAAATGATGCTGGATCGACTGGGACAGTGGCACAAAGAGAAAAACAACCGAGATCTGTGGAGGAACATGAACGCCTACGCCAGATGAAAGGCACATGAAGAAGGAGAAGAAGAAGAAGAAGAAGAAGAAGAAGAAGAAGAAGAAGAAGAAGAAGAAGAAGAAGAAGAAGAAGAAGAAGAAGAAGAAGAAGAAGAAGAAGAAGAAGAAGAAGATGAAGAAGAAGAATGTATCCAGCAAACATAAACCTGCATACACAATCGATTATTTTAACGACACCTTTAGGCCTATAAGTACCCTGAGATATAGGTCAGACTCGAACCGCGGTGATGAGCTCCGCGAGGCATTACTTGCCACTCTATCTCTAACCTAAAGGGTCAGATAAGGGCAGTTTGCCGTCCACGCGTGTCTCAGGTTAATACTGTCATTGGGCTTAATCGGTGCTGATAGCCGGAGACATAGGAAATAACATGCTTGGCCGAATCTCACTGTCTTGATGCGTGTCGAAATGAACAACTATATTGAAGTATATATCAGGGGAACTTGAGGTTGGAGGATCCCGTTGTGGTGTATTCGAGCCGAGTTCAATCTTACCCAACAGACTGATTTATGAGCATGTAGGATGTGGTAATAACGTTACGGCTGATCATCTCAATTCTTCTTCTTTAGGTTCATGTGCTGAGAGTTCTCCGCCCCTTAGTGCCCCGGAATTTGTGTGCTATTCTTTGTCGTGGTATGAGACCGAAACATCAGCTATGGTCTCGTCCCGACCCAGGAACCGTTCCCACCAGGGACGAACAGGGCACCCAAACTGGGTGTAGCGATCACCCGGATCGAAATGTCAGCTGAAGTCGAACCTCTGTAGCCAAGCACCGGGAAGGACCGCTTGTGGTGGGATAGTACGTCTTGCATGGACCAGGTCGTTGTTGGAATATATTCTTGGTGGGCTATATCCTTGTTGGGGCTTATCCTTGTTGGGGCTTATCCTTGTTGGGCTATATCCTTGTGGGGACATATCCTTGTTGGGCTATATCCTTGTTGGGGACATATCCTTGTTGAGGACATATTCTTGTTGGGCTATATCATTGTTGGGGACATATCCTTGTTGCGACATATCCTTGTCGGGACATATCCTTAGTGGGCTATATCCTTGTTGAGGACATATCCTTGTTGAGGACATATTCTTGTTGGGCTATATCATTGTTGGGGACATATCCTTGTTGAGGACATATCCTTGTTGGGTTATATCCTTGTTGGGGCATATCCTTGTTGGGGCATATCTCTCCTACGCTCCCTGTCATTGATCTCACCGAAACAGACCCCGACCCGTAAGCTTCAAGCGATAAACGATTAGACATACGATCACAAATATAGATTGACACTCACAAAAGGATAACGGCAAAAAATGGCTCAGATCAGACTGTGGTGACATCAGTTTGCTAATATGGCTGCCGGAGCGTGGCAAACCACTAAGTTCCTGTGCCAAGACACTGTCCTTTTTCTTTGTGGTGACGGATTAGAATAATATTTTTTCTACTGATTTCAAGTCGGTATTCATTGTTTGGCGTTGTTTGATCTCTGCATCTGTCTCATCTCTTACGTGTGTGCAAACCAATACCCGAGCATGCATTTCTCAGCCGCCTGATTTCAGGCGTCATCCATGACCGTGTATCTCTGTGTTGAGTCACGTCTGACTTTATATACATGTGGTTGTGTATCTTTGTGTTGAGTCACGTCTGTCCCGATACGCATCCGGTTGTGTATCTTTGTGTTTAGTCACGTCTGTCTTGATATACATGTGGTTGTGTATCTTTGTGTTGAGTCACGTCTGACTTGATATACATCCTGTTGTGTATCTTTGTGTTGAGTCACGTCTGACTTGATATACATGCGGTTGTGTATCTTTATGTTGAATCACGTCTGTCTTGATATACATCCTGTTGTGTATCTTTGTGTTGAGTCACGTCTGACTTGACATACATGCGGTTGTGTATCTTTGTGTTGAGTCCCGTCTGACTATTGATATACATGCGGTTGTGTATCTTTGTGTTGAGTCACGTCTGACTTGATATACATGTGGTTGTGTATCCTTGTGTTGAGTCACGTCTGACTTGATATACATGTGGTTGTGTATCTTTGTGTTGAGTCACGTTTGACTTGATATACATGCGGTTGTGTATCTTTGTGTTGAGTCACGTCTGACTATTGATATACATCCTGTTGTGTATCTTTGTGCTGAGTCACGTCTGACTATTGATATACATCCTGTTGTGTATCTTTGTGTTAAGTCACGTCTGACTTGATATACATCCTGTTGTGTATCTGTGTGTTGAGTCACGTCTGACTATTGATATACATCCTGTTGTGTATCTTTGTGTTAAGTCACGTCTGACTTGATATACATCCTGTTGTGTATCTTTGTGTTGAGTCACGTCTGATTTGATATACATGCGGTTGTGTATCTTTGTGTTGAGTCACTTCTGACTTGATATACATGCGGTTGTGTATCTTTGTGTTGAGTCACGTCTGACTTGATATACATGCGGTTAGGTATCTTTGTGGTGAGTCACGCCTGACCAGATATGCATCCGGTTGTGTATCTTTGTGTTGAGTCACGTCTGACTTGATATACATGCGGTTGTTATCTTTGTGTTGAGTCACGTCTTACTTGATATACATGCGGTCGTGTATCTTCGTGTTGAGTCACGTCTGACTTGATATACATGCGGTCGTGTATCTTTGTGTTTAGTCACGTCTGACTTGAATACATGCAGTTGTGTATCTTTGTGTTGAGTCACGTCTGACTATTGATATACATGCAGTAGTGTATCTTTGTGTTGAGCCACGTCTGACTATTGATATACATCCCGTTGTGTATCTTTGAGCTAAGATAAGCCAGGATGTCAAATCTAGCTTTATGTGTATCTTTTAGCTAAGACGCGTCTGAATATCATATACAACCATATATGTATCCTTGAATTAACACAGGTCTCACTATAAAAATGTTTCCATATGTGTCATCATCATTTGATGAAGAAACATCAATAATATTAGATATGCAGTTGATACAGTATTGATTGCAGACAATGAACAGGATCTGCAACATTTAGTAAATACGGTTGTTGCACACAGTGAACAACTGGGGATAGAATTGAATTGTAAGAAGACACAGATTATGGTCGTCACTAGGACGAACGAAATACGACAACTTAATATACAAATCCCGAAATAACCAAATTAATCAACTTAATATACGACTAAAATGGAAATGTTCTTCAACAAGTGAATAGTTACAATTATCTGGGAACAGTAATAACATCTGACGGGAAATGTCTTGAAGAGATTAGAACAAGAATTGACATGGGGAAGGTAGCATTTTGCAAGATGAATTCTTTTTTTTTTTTAATGTTGCATGTACCTTGCAGAACGTTGCAGTCAACACCAGCATTTTTCAGCCGCTATTGGTGATTCTAGGCAAGTCTTTACATTCAGTAGTTTGTGTTTGTTGATTGTTTTCTGAACGACCGGCTCCCATACCAACATGTTATACCACAATGCAACACTGTCTAAGATGAAAAATATAATGAGTAGGTGTACAATGGGGCTTTGAGGTCAAAAGGGGGGTGGTAGTGGAGGGGTGCCAAAAGAAAGCCCCATAGGGACCCAGCCTCCGGGGCCCCACCCCCCAAGGCCCCGGGGCGCAGGTTGCCTGTAGGCGACCGAGCGCATAAGACTTCAAACGGGTCGCCTACAGGCGACCGAGGCTGTCCGCGAGAAACCGAGCCGTCGATTTAGAGTGTATCATCTGCGGACATACCACAATGCGCACTGCGAAGAACAAGTGTAAGTGGCTACTGCTATATTCAAATGCACTCTGCGAGCGCAGTTGCATGAGGGAGTACTGTAAAGTACATGCAGTTCTGGTGTGGAAAGGGACATGCACCAAGCCGTGCCGAAGCTGTGGGATGGGGGTCACAAACTATCTATCAATATGTAAGGAGTGTGGTTATAACGCAGCCAACAACCGAACATGGTACCATGAAAAGGTAAAGCCTTTTAACACCGAGTTTCGGCGATTGGCCATGATCACAGAAATCTAAAATTCAATTAGAGACATGGAACTATACGCTTTACGTACACACCCACCAGTTAGAGACTGACGGATCTGTGTAATTAACCATGCCAACGCTTAATCAGCTGAAGCAGCAAGCACGCGAGTATGGGATGCCATACAGTGGGAGGAGGAAGGCCGTTCTTGAGGGGGAAATATCCAGAGAGCGCGAGATGGCTAGGGCCGCCCTGCTCGAGAAGAGCCCCAATCTACATGGGGTGCGACTCGAAGCAGGGATTACCACCGCTCTGAGATTTATACACGGCACCGCCGAGGACCGAACCGTGATCAGTGCTGAGTGCCGACGCCGCGCCGAGCACCACGCCGACCTCGAAGCTGAGTTCCTTGCCGAGCGCGAGCGCCGCCTTGCGAGAGAAAGAGGCAGAGAGGGAGGAGGCATTCTATCGCAATGCACCTAAATTCATACTCGCCCGGGAGGTTGAGGGGAGGTTGAGAAAATATGAAGCAGTCTTCCCCGAAGGCACCGAGTACGACAACCCAGATCTATTTCTCGAAGCGATTAGACCTGCCACCAAGACCTTGATAGTAACAGCGCTAGAGGAGTACGGCAGCGTTAAAATGCAGCTGTATCTCTATCTAAAATACTATCGCATCACCCCAGAAGGTGAAAGGATTACAGCAATCGCAACCCACGGAAGCAGGAACTATGAAGTACTGCATGAGGGGGATATTGATGACGGACTGGACCTCGCCAGAGCCAAGATATTCGCTGACAGTGAATGCTTCACTGAACAAGGCTCGTAATGGAGCTATGATGAGTGTGTGCAGCTCGACCTCTACATTGCAAAATACCAACCATTCCGAGGCTCTAGCTACTTCGCAACCCCCAGCTTCATCCCACCACGTAGTGTTGTGAACGTGAAGAATGAGGACAACCGCTGCTTTGAATGGGCCATTCTTTCAGCCCTCTACCCAATAGTACACGGAGAGAACCCAAATAGACCCAACAAGTATAGCACCCACTTGGGAGATCTAAACTTTGAAGGAATCGAGTTCCCGGTGCAGCTGACCAGCATTGCTAAGTTTGAAAACCAGAATCCCACCATAGCCATCAGAGTCTTTGGATGGGACAATGGACCAACGATACTCCGAACCACTACACTCAAACGCAACCAAATCAACCTCTTGCTCCTGTGTAAGGATGAGAATAGGCACTATGTCTGGGTCAAGGATGTGGGACAGCTTATATACGGAAACAGCAAACACAAAGTCAAAAAGTATCCATGCCTCAACTGTCTCCACGTACACTCCTCTCAGGAAACCTTGGACCAGCACACACCACTCTGCCAAGGCATCAACACAGCCAATCAAGTGAATGTCATGTCAGAGGGAAACATGAAATTCAAATCCTACCAGAGACAGATGAGGGCACCATACATCATATACACAGACGACTTTGAGACATTGAACATTCCAGTACACGGCGCGGCAATGGAACCAAGCCAGAGAAACACACGTCAACTTGCCGAGCAGCCCCCCTGCGGCTTTGGCTACACAATTTTACGCTCTGACGGTCTCGTCATAAACCCTGTCATATATCGGGGGAGGACGCCGCTGATGAATTCCTCCGACGCTTGGGACGAGAGCAGGTCACCATCCGCAATAAGTTACAGCGGCCGGCACTGATGGTGCTGGGGCAAAAAGACCGTGAAGACTTTGCCACCGCCACAACTTGCCATATCTGTAAAGAGTCGCTGGAGGGGGACAAGATGAAAGACCACAGCCATTTTACAGGCAAATACCGGGGCGCAGCCGACAATACCTGTAATATAGCATGTCGCATCAACAGAGACAAGCTGAGGATACCTGTAGTCTTCCACAATCTAAGAGGATACGACTCCCACATCATCATGCAAGCGGCCGGCAAACTGGACTGGGGAAAAGGGACCATCTACAGGAAGAGGAAAGACGGCACATGGCAAACCAAACAAGTAGACAACACAACAATCACCTGCATACCAAACACCCTAGAGAAGTACGCCTCCTTCACCATCGGACAGCTGCAATTCATTGACAGCCTACAGTTCATGAATAGCTCTCTAGACACCCTGGTAGGGAACCTCAGCGAGCTGACGCACTGTGGCAAATCAATGGCTTTGACACGTAGAGGCAACAACATAATCTCAAGATGTGAGACGTGCAATGCAGAGAAGCACACCCCCTGGACCGTCTTAATGAGCAAGTTCAGAACCACGCTAAGCCAGAGCCAGTCACATCTCCTTCTCCGCAAGGGTGTATACCCCTACGAATACATGGACAGCTTCGAGCGCTTTGCAGAGGACCGCCTACCACCCAAAGAGACATTCTACAGCAAGCTCACCCGAGACTGAATCAGTGACTCTGACTACGCCATGGCTACACAATGCCTAGCGAGCTCCTCAACGAGCCAGATGAGGTGCTTCACGACATCCTTGATCGCTCTGCAAAGCTCAATTCAAACGAACTCGGCGCGGCAAAGAGGAGAGCCGGTATCACTACGGAGGAACGTCAAGAGATACAACAAGAAATTGATGCTATAAAAGACTACAGGAAGGTTGTTAAAACCATATTGGATAATCGGGGTAAGGTCGTTGTCCGTGGGCAAGGACTGAAACTCCGAGGGAGCAAATTCGGCACCCTAACTATTGATCCCACAGCTCTGACCGCGGGCCGGCTGCAAGCCTCTGATGGGGACGCCCTAGTATTGTTGGCCCCGGCAGATGAGACGCTGTGCGATCTCCTAACCAAGCGGTTCGTCAAAACAAAACAATACACCCCACAAGCTATTGAGACATTTAGCCGGCTGGCCCAACTAGCAAAAATACCGGTTTATAATAAAAAGGGGAGAAAATAAGGACAAAATCAGTGGTAGTGGTGTGTTGTACTACAACGATCCCAACACTCTAGTGGAGCGCCTAGCCCTGTTAGTGGCCTCGAAGGAGGCGGGGAATACGGGAGTTGACACAGAAATATCTGCGATACTGGATGAGCTTATGCGCAGTGGGGCAATCTCTAAGGAGCAGGCCCTCAAGTTGAACAGAAGAATCTTTGTTCATTAAACATGGAGCTCCAAGTTTTGAAAAACATCCGCGACCGGCTCGCAGCGATGGAGGTGCGACTCGCACCGAAGGATAATATGTCCCTGGTGGTAACATCAGATAAAAGCTACTGGACAACCTACTACTCCCCAGCGCTGTACGTTGACCCCCAAAAGTTATACGAGCTTTCCTTGCTTAATCTAGAGACCCACAACTCCATCAGCAATGTTAACTCCACCAACAATACTTTTGTTTACCGAGTGGAGAAGAAGGAGTGGAAAACCATCACAATAGAAGAGCTCGCCCAGATCAATCGAGAGAATCAATGAACGATGGAGGAGGCCAAGGATTGGAATGAGAAGGCTGAGGAGAAGTATTACATCACCATAGGACTCAACCCTTCAACCCTTCGGGCTTTCGTAAAGATAACCAGCCCCGACTATGAGGTCGATATGGGCGCTTCGTCTTTGCGCAAAATGCTTGGATTTGACCCGCAAATACTGACTAAGGGGTGTAAAGAGGGAGAGAAACCAATAGACATCTTCCACGTGAATAGTATTCTGGTTAATTGTAATGTGGTGAGTGGATCTTACCTGGGAGGGGGCACCCACTCCACCATCTACTCATTCATCCCCAACGTGTGCCCCGGCTATAAGATCTTAGAGTCTCCCAGAACGGCTGTCTACCTCCCCATCACCCAAGCTGGTAGTATACACAGCATACGCGTCTGGTTGACTGACCGAGACGGCGCACAATTAAACTTTAGAGGTGAGCAAATAACTATAAGGCTACATATTCGCAGTGTGTAACCATGTACGTCTTTCCAAGACGTCGGATGCGGGTAGGTGGGGGGATGTTCGATTGGTTGGGCTCGGCAGCTCGGGTGGTTGGAAGTCTGGTCTCTTCAGGTGCTAAGGTGATACCCAGTGCCGTCAGTAAAGTTACCAAATTTGTTGGCAGCCCCTTAGTTAGTGTGGTGAAACGCAAATGGCTCATGTTCTCATGCCTTCTTTTATTTTGGGTAAACATGGGAAAACAGCTTTCGGAAGCTCTCAGTTCTCTTGTTAGCTCAATCTCCATGAAAGATAGTTCTTTGGGGTTACCTTCATAACACAATCTTTACATGGAGCGAGTGGATATAGGTCTTTTCTTTCGGGTAGACCCGATGGAGCGCCTTGCGCAAAATGTGCACTGGTGCGGCTTCTGGAGGATACATGTCCGTTTCTACTGATCGTTATCTACTGCCTAATGTCAAGAGTCCAAGTTAAAGATTGCGACATTCTAAAGGCAGAATACTGATGGCCTAAGAAAGGTAATCTTAGGTTGTAATTAATTTTGCACTTATAAATCTCTATTGTCTTAAAGACTGAGAGGATATGGCGAAACAGCAGTCTTGCCATATTGGGAAGGGGTGACCGTTAGCCAATCTGGCTACGCGTCTTAATCTTGGCATGGCAAGGGAACAAATCTGAAGAAGAAATATTTCCCAAATGATATCGCTTGTTCTTGGCAGCCGATGGACGAGTGATATCTTTCTTCCTACGGCTTACCGTTACTTAGTAGCATCTCTCTTTTAAATATAAGCACATTAGATAGCTACGGCGTGCCGGAAGGAGGGAAGGGCTCCTTGGGGATGGGGTCCCCCAATCTATGATCTATCTTCTTGAGCCGGAAGAGGCTATCCACGGTGCTAACTCTTTCGTCTTTTAGTCGATGGGATGATGTGGGGATTATTAATAAACTTCTTTATCTCATTAAGAGAACCTGCATTTCTCTGAATCTACGTGTTAGGTGAGGCACTGCCGGTCCATGGCGGCGGCAGCTCAGACAAGAGCAGCAGCCGGAAGAGGTAGTATCTTCTTTCATATTCTTGCTGGGAATGGGGAACTACACTGCGTGCCATACAACCCCACTACTATACTATTAGTTAACGGGGAGAAACACACAGATTACTAGGCGCACCACACCACAAGATCTTGGTTGTGAGAAAGGCATGGTTTGCGAGGGAGAGAGAAGCTGGGAAACGAATGTGCCCAATAATAATAAAGGCAGGGTATGAGTGTGGAGAGTGATTCGTGTATGCAACAGGGTGCATAGTGTAGCCGACCGGACGTCTACAGATTGGAGGTCTATGCAAGCCAGGACGTAGCCAATCCAGGGGCTACCTGACATGTCCGACGCATTCAAGCAAGCCACTTATAAACTGGTGTTGGTAAGCCGAAATGCATAACTAATATGTGGTGCATGAGTCAGCTTGATCCCTCACTTAAATGTTATCATCTACAGGGTCCTTCTTTTGAAGTCCTCTCATCAACTTAAGGTCGAGTATAAACCGGAAAGTGTGTTGAGGGAATTGACAAGGCTTCTATACCTAAAGTCCTAAGCACCTGAAGAAGCCAGGGCAAGTCAATGGACATATGAGGTAGAATGTTTTCTAATTTTACGAAAGAAGCATTACACGAAATTAAATGAGTGGAAAGACCACAACTCAAGTCTCATCGATTGAAGGTCGAGTGTTTTTCTGATGAGGCGGTTTGGACCTACGCCAATTCCCATCCTTGTCCGGGACAGTGAAAGACTCTGATTCATTCCCTATATCCAATCTGGTATCATGACTTTGGTTCCCAACCTCAATTGTGCCCAGTGAACCCATGGCACTTTCCCAGACCAGATTACTGACTATATCGTGGTGACCTAGGAAACTTGGAAGCTGTTGTTCGAACAACCGACGCTGGATAGAGAGACTGGAATCCTGGCCCGGTGAGGCAGTTGTGTATTGATTTGACCATTTCAAGATCTGTGCTATATGAGGTTCAGAGTTTTCTGGATTCATTTCTGGACTAGAGTTATCTCATCAGTTTTGTTTTCTGGACTCGTATAGGTTTATCTGTCTTGGTGTTTTTCTGTGTTGTCTTTATTACGATATTAAATTATAATTATAGTGACTGAGACAATCGTCATGTTACGTTTGTGTCAGCCAGAAATACACTGCAGGAAATAACCCTGAGGTCGAAAGAGAGAGTGACAGTAAGTCCGGGGAACGGATGAGGGTTGGCAGCAAAGACCTATCCCCAGCCAGAGTAAAAGAATAAGTTTGAAATATTGTGACGGGACATTATGGGACCCTCCCCATAGCTTGTTACAATTTCTGGGGGCTCGTCCGGGATATTTGAAATCCTGGTGGAGTTCTGGCTGATATAGTGATAGGGGACAGATATCCTTGTCTACTATCAATAGGTTCTGCCTACCGTGCCTGGCTATTGTCTGTACTCTGCCTGACACAGACTGACCGACATGTGACGTGTTGTGGTCGTATAAACTATCCAATTGTTATTTGATCGATACAGTTTTGATATAGAATTGTATACATTTACCCGCTGAGTTTAAGATGGCATCAGCAAAATTTAATGTTGCTGAAGTACAGGCTACAGGGCTTGAGATGGGTTATGATGGAGCGGAGTTACAGAAATATGTTCAGGAAGTGGAAAGAGACTTCAGACAGGCTGTGCGCGAAGCCAAGCAAATTGAGGCTGAGGCTGAGGCTAGGAAGATGGAGGCCGAACAGGCAGTCAGAGACCATGAGTTCCGTATGAGGGAGGTGGAGCTGAAAGCTCAAACTGCCAAGGAAAGCGAGGGTGCAGTGGGAGGCGCAAGTCTCCCTGACTCAACAACTTCTAGTGGCGGTCCATACCAGGCAATGAAGTTCCCTTTGCTCCCGTTCGATAAACACAAAGAGAAGATCGACCAGTATCTTCAAAAATTCCAGTCGATGGCTTTGGCTATGGGACTGGAACGTGGGAAATGGAACTTGAAACTCTCGCAGGGCCTGAGGGGGACAGCGTACGAGGTCTACTCAAGGTTGCCACCTGGTATGGAGAATGACTATGAAGCTCTGGAGAAAGCATTATTGAAAAGGTTCCAGAGGACAGCTGATACTTATCGACAGCAGTTCAGAAAGTCGAAGAGAGAACCAGGGGAGATGTTCACAGCCTACAGTGTTCGACTGAAGTCTTACCTTTTGAAGTGGATGTCATTAGCTGGATTTGCTAATGACTATGAAAGTTTAGAAGAATTAGTGGTCGTGGACCAAATGAAGAGGATGATGCCAAGGCCATTGGAAACCTTCTTGCTAGAAAATGGGGCAGAGAAGTTAGACTTGGTAAATACATTAGCGGAAAGGTATGTGCTAGCTCATGGAGATAATGGGGATCTGTCACAACCCAATCCCCGATCACCAGATACTTGGTCTGGAAAGAAGAAGAACCCTAAAACAACCCACACTAAAAAGGAGGATCCTTTCGATAAAGTTCCAATTAAGAAACCCTCTGGTAAGAGTCCACCTGGATCTCCTAAAAGAAAGTGGAGTGAAAAGTGGTTCGCCTATTGCAAATCTCCCACACACAATACGGCTGATTGCCGGCGTAAACAGAAAGACTCTCACTATGCTGCTTGTCTTGTAGAAACCGGGGAAGGGTCTCACAAGGAGGTAGAAGGGAGGGGTCTTGGGAACAAAGATTCAGAAAAACCACCAGTAGTAGAAACGATATTTGTGAACGGACAACCAGTTGAGTGTCTCTATGACACAGGTCTGCAGTTTGAGGCTGTAATTTCATCACACTTTGTGAGCCCAGAGCAGCTAACCGGGGAATCTATTGAGATTCAAACGGCGACAAAGAGTGCGGTAGCTATGTCTTTTCCAATTGCGAAGGTGGACATCACATCAAAATATGTTACCGGCACTATACAGGCAGCCGTTCTGCTCGATCCTATCTTCCCAATGATCTTGGGTTGTCGCTACGTCTTTCTAGGGATTCCAACTGAACCCATGTATGTAGGGGCGATGCAAACCAGATCTCAATCGGAGGATGAGCAGACGCCGGCCTTGATCGTGAATCCCTTGCCTGGGGAGTTACGAGCTGCTCAAAGCCAGGATGCTACTTTGCAACCTTGCTTCAACCAGTTGCCAAAAAGTTCTGACCCACCAAGACGGGGTCAGTATTATATGAAGAATCGGTTACTGTACCGGAGAGCCGGAGTGGAGGAACGCCAGCATGGCCAGCTGGTAGTTCCTAAGGCCTATCGGGAACAGCTTCTTCATATGGACACACCATTTCATTCAGTGGACATATGGGTGTCAGGGCAACACTCCAGCGCTTTTCCTCCTTTACTACGGGCCAGGATGACTGGAGAGGCGTGGGACGTCAAGCGTGCCCAGAGTGCCAGCGTGTGGCCCCAAAAACAATGGACGGCCCCGGGTAGTTTTGGGTGAATCCCCATTAGAACTCCCCTTTTCGAGAGATTTCCCATCGTTTTGTTGGTCCTTTCCTAGGACTAGGAAGAGGAAAAAATACTTCTACGATGGTGGATTGCTTTTCCATTGGGGTGAGGCGATACCTTTGGCCCAATGACTCTAAGCGAGTGGTGATGCAGATGGAGACTTTTACTCGGTTGGGTTTTCCCCAAACCCAGATCCAAAGGGACAATGGGTCCATTTCTGTGGTAAGCTGAGGAAAAAGTTTTTCTATTTCCGACTAACCACATTCACACAAGCCCGTACCACCCTCAGTCTAATGGGCAAGTAGAGGGGTTTTAAATGGTACCTTGATGCCTGCTTCAGAAGCGGCTCAAGAGAAACCAGACAGATGGGATGAGTAATCTCAGCCGCCTTTTTGCCTATCGGGAGGGTTTCCCCCGGGTCGACCCGGGGGGCCACCAGCCATTACTATTCGGGAGGCCAAACAAGGGTCCCTTAGAAGCCTATTGAGATGTTGGGCAGAGGAAGAAACTTCCGAAGAAGTTTTATCCTCATATAAATACGTCGAAGAGTTAAAGAAGAAACTCCAGACGGGTTGGGCTTTTTAGCTCAGAAACTGAGGGCGGCCAGAAAGAGAACGCGGCCTATACAATAGAAGGACGAAAGATAGGTCTTTAAGGGGGGATCGGGTTCTGTTGTTACTTCCCTAGGTTCCAAAAAACTCGAGATGGTTTGGGAGGGGCCTTTCCCCGGGGAAAGGGTTTTGTCCCGCACCCAACTATGCCATCCCGGGTCAGGGGGAAATCCCAAAAAATTTTCCCCATTTAACCCCCTCAAAAAGTTGAAGAGCATCTGAGGTACTTTTTCCCACTATGACTATGGCGGTCGGATGGAAACTGAACGGGCGAAGACGCGGATAGGGGATCCTTTACACCTGGGGAAACCCAAGGGAGTAATATAAATCCTGATTGTCGGCTGAAGAAAAGACTTTGGCATCCGTTTGTTGGGGTCCCATCAGAGTTCATCGACGGCCAGGGCGAAAAGGGTTATGAGTTTGATAGACTCTGATACCCCAAAACCCTGTTCGCCAAAAATTATCCATGCCCTTTCGAAAGAGAAGGGCCCCGGGAACCGAAAACCAGAAACTTTTGGACGATGACATCATCACTCCTTTGACTTCTCCTTATAATCCGGGGTGCTTGTTGAGGAAGCCCAGGGGGAGCACCCCCTAGTATTGATTTCAGGATTTTAAAAAGATGTAGACATTCCCAAATTGAACCGTTACCCAACACAAATCAACTGTTTGCCAGATAAATAAGGCAAAGTACTTTTTGAAAAATTATCTAAGCAGGGGATTTACAGACCCTGTAAA
>JACEFZ010004071.1:0-27597 GCA_014155875.1 Cepaea nemoralis | reverse complement strand
CCTGTGCATGTTTTTTTTCCCCTCATTATTTCATAGAATGATTTTTGACCAGTCCTCTAGCGCTAATAGGGCTTGCTGTATTCTGCTGTTAGCTGTACTAATATATTCTTCAGATGTCCATATGGCTAGGTCATCTGCAAAGGATGATGTGTGTACTCTGGCTGGAAAATTTTCCGTGATGTCGTTTATATATGCTAGGAATAATGTTGGTGAAAGAACTCCTCCTTGGGGGACACCTTGCTCCAACAGCATCATTTTGCTGGTTTGTCCTTGTACTTTTGTCCTGGCAGTTCTGTTCTCAAGGTAGTGGCTGATCCATTTGTACATTTTCCCGCAAACATGCATTTTTTGCAGTTTTACTTTCAGTCCTTCCTTCCATACTTTATCAAATGCTTTTTCTAAATCTATCCAGACTGCTAGCGTGTGCTTTTTCTCTTGGAAGGCATCCTCTATTTCCTGAGCTATATAGGTTATTTGATCTTCAGTGGATCTGTACTTTCTGAATCCTGCTTGGTGAGGTGTTAAGAGTTGGTTTTCTTCAGATGCCATGTTAGCCTGCATTGATAATGCGTTCCATTAATTTTCCTACACAGCTAAGAAGACTGATAGGTCGATAGCCATTTGGTTCTTCCAGGTCTTTTCCTTTCTTTGGGACTGGTATTAGTATAGCTTCCTTCCATGCCTGTGGGACTATTCCCCTCTTCCAGCTGTAATTTAGGACTGCTAGTAGTTTCTTTTTTGCCTTAGTGCCTAGTCCTATTAGCATTTCATTTGTGATTCCATCCTTTCCTGGTGATGTCTTCTTTTTTAGGGTATTCATTGCCTGTTCCATTTCTTCCATTGTTAGATTTTAGATTTGCCATCATATATTCTGCTGCTGTCTCTGTATATGTATGATGTATCTGTTTATCTTTGATTGCTTTCTTCTGTTCGGCTGTAATATCAATGTGGTTTGCACTGGCATAGTGTTCCATTAGTGCATTTGCAGCCTTTTTTCCTGTAAGCAAGGCATTTCCTTGTTTAATTGTTATTTGTTTGTTTCTAGGTCCTTCATTGTTCATGGCTTTCACTAGTTTCCATAGTTTGTTTCCATCCCTGTCAAAATTCAGGTTTTCTGTTTTTTTTCCTCAACAATCTCTTGTTGTTTGATTTACTGTTCTTTTATATTTTGCTGAGATGGCTTTGAGAGAGATGTTCGCTCAGTTGTTTGTTCTCTCTCTGAAGTCTTCCTAGCATCTTCAACTTTGTCCTCCAAAAATTGTAGTTCTTCAGTTCAGTATGGTTTGTAATTTTCCTTGCTCCTCTTGGAATAGACTCAGTGGCCGCCTGTATTATTGCTCTGTTTAGACTTTCCACCATTTGCTTCATGTTGCCATATCGTGTATTTACGTTTTCACAATATTTGTCTGTTAGTATGGCAAATCTGTCCCAATCTGCTCGTTTGTAATTCCAACGGGGCAAAGGCTTTTGCTCCTGTGGAACATACTCCATATTTATTACAAGCTTGATTGGTCTGTGGTCACTACCTGCTAATTGGTCCAGCACATGGCGATCGATTTTGTGGAGGATGTCTCCTGTGCAGAAAGCTAAGTCTGGAGTAGAAGTGGTAATCCATCTTCTGGAGTAGAAGCTCGGTGTGTCATCCGCTTTGTCAAGTAGACTTGTTAACACCGACCGGTGAAGGCAGCAGCAGCATCAAAACGAAACAGTATCGAAAAGGTGGAGGGGGGGGGGGGGGGGGGGTTGTCAAGGAGTATCATAGTTTACAATGCAGGAGGGGTAGCTGTTGCATTTGTATTGTTTGTGTTGTTACATGCGTACTGTGTGTTCAATATTTGTGTGCGTGTTTTTACAGAGCGTTGCATGTGGGCGTGTAGGTGACATATGCGCAAAAATTACAAATATTTTATACATTTAAACATTTCTCCACTGACATTGTTGTAAGGAAATATTTTAAATCAAAAGCGTGATGGTAGCGGGCTGTTATTTTTTTCCCCCTGCCGCCCCGCTCTCCTGTCAGCTCCAAAAACTCCTACCAAGTACCATCACCCTCGGTGATGATAAACATGGCGGTGCAGAACTGAAACAAAACGGTGAGCGCGGCAGCAGTAATAACAATCACAGTATCTCACTCTCTCTCTCTCATCATGTTCCTCTTGTACCTTGCGGTGTCGAGGTGAAGTATAAACTTCGTGAGAGTGCCCGGTTATGGGCTTCGTATATCGACATTCCCATGGATTCTGTTATTCCCTCAGTCCAACGTTTACGTGGTCGGCCTCTTCCTCTGTTTCCATCTGGTCTGTACATCATTGCTTGTTGTGGCATGCTGTTGACTGGTAGCCTACTTGCATGGCCAAACCATTTGACTTGCTGCTTTCTAATAAAATCTAGAGCAGCTTTAACCCCTACTTTAGTCCTGATTTCTTCATTTCTGATCTTATCTCTTCTTGATACGTTGAGTATTCTTCTCAGAAACCTCATTTCTGTTGTTGTGATTTTTCTTTTCTCTTTTTCTGTCATTGTCCAGGTTTGGCATTGGTAGCAGAGAGTTGGTAGGAAGATTGTGTTGTAAAGTGCTTTCTTAGTAGTTATTGATACATGTTTGTTCTTTAGTATTGGTGCCATTTGTCCAATGAGTTGATTTGCCTTATTGCACCTATTTTCGATCTCGTCTTCTGATCTGCCATTTGATGATATTATACTTCCTAGGTACTTGAAGCTCTTTACTTGTTTCAAGGGATGTTCGTTTAGGTGAATTGTTGCTGTTTGTTCTTCTTTAGTTATAGTCATTACCTCTGTTTTGCTTGTGCTAATTTTCATGTTATGTTCCCTACACATTTCGTTTAGACTATTCATGTGGTCTTGTAATTCAGCTTCTGATTTTGCTATTAGTGCTTGGTCGTCCGCAAACAGGAGTTCTCTAATGGTTAGATTTGCAGATGGTTCTTCTTCTGTGTTCTCGTCATGCGGTATTCTTGCTGTCTCTGCTTGGCTGGTTTCTTTACATATGTTGTCTATATATGTTATGAACAAGAGAGGGGACAGGACACAACCTTGTCGTACTCCAGATCTTATGGTGAAGGGTTCTGAGTGTTCTCCAGTTGCTCTCACTATGCATTCACTGTTGTTGTATAAACTTCTGCATAGGTTTGTTAGATGTGTACTCACTCCATATTGTTTAAGGATTTCCCACAGCTTGTTTCTATCTACCCTATCAAATGCCTTTTCTTGGTCGACAAAGGCTAAGTAGAGTGTTTCATTGAATTCAATTGATTTTTCTATAAGTTGTCTAAGAGCAAAAATGGCGTCTGTGCATCCTTTGTTTTTCCTAAATCCAAGCTGCGTTTCGCTTAGCTGGGGTTCTAAAGTAGTTCGTAATCTTTTTTTCAAGAATTTTGCAAAATATTTTCCCAGTATGACTCAACAGTGAAATGCCTCTGTATTGTGTGCAATCTCTTTTGCTGCCTTTGTTTTTCCAAATTGGGATAATTATGGCATTTCCCCAGTCTCGTGGTGTCTGTTGTTCTACCCAAACATGGTTGAATAGTCTATGTAGCCAAGCTGTTCCTACTTCCCTTGCTGCTTTAATTAGTTCATTTGGTATTTCATCCTGTCCTGGTGATTTGTTTAATGGGGCTAATCTGATGGCTTCTATAATTTCTTCTTTTAGTATGTCTGGTTCTAGTTCCTCGGTGACATCTGTGTAGGTCTCTTGAATTCCTGTGACATCTGATGGATATGTTGAGAAGTTGTTCGAAATACTGCTTCCATCTTATTAGGATCTGTTTTTGTTCACTTATTGGTTCTCCATTTTCGCTGTTAATTATTTCAGTTGGGTCAAAGGGTTCTCCTCTGGTTCGCATTGCACTTATCTTTTTGTAGAAGTTTCTGGTTGCCTCCTTGTAGTTTTTATTTAGGGTTTCTCCATACTCTTCCCAGTCTTTTTGTTTTTCCCTCTTTACTATTCTACTCACATGTCTTCTCGCTATTCTGTATTCTCTGTAATCACATTCCTGTTTGCTCTTCAACATTGTGTTAACATAGCATAGCAGTGTACATACACAAGCCAAATATAGTTTTTAATAATAGTTGTAGTATGGGGAGTTGGGTGTTTTTTTTTTTTTTTTTTTCCCTCATTCCCTCAATCATTTGTATTTGCACAAATTTATTTCAGTATTATTGATTTGGTAAACATATGTGATTTTGTATTTATTCCTTCAACACTCCCTCACATGATTCAAAAGGGGTGACAAGGAGAAAGGGAAATCTTTACATTTTTGTTTACTTTGCCACACTCCCACTAATCGCTTTCACTCCAATGCCCCTTCGACCAAACCCGAGTTTGTTTTTTTTTTGTTTTTTGTTTTTGTTTTTTTTCTGAACACAATTATGTACACTGCTTAAGGCAAATAACACTTCCATTAATCTTTGTACCTCATACACAGCAAACGCTATGTAAATCAACTGGGAATTTACACATGAACATACATTCACTCATATACACATCAATACTGATAAACAAAGACCAGCAGTTTAAATGTGCATTAATATTGACATAAAGTACCATAAACAGTGTCAAACTTCACACATTAGCACATTATTAATGCAACTTGAATGCTACCAATTGGTTTATGAACTAATCACACACAAAATGTCATTATTTACAAAACTAACTTTACATCACAACTCTGCACATGCCAAACCAACTAAAATTGAAATCTATGCACTACATTCTCTTGTCTTGCTTAGATATGCATTAACAATTAAACCTCAAGAACACTAACTTTAAACAACATAATTTGTGTAGCTTAATTGTGTCTTCATTTGAAGTCAACAGGTATGGGGATCTCCCTCGGTTCTTCCAGTGCCTTCTTCTGAACTTTGATGTTGAGGATTCCATGGTCGGTCATTGCAGATGTAATTGGCTTTGGATCAACATCATCTGGCAACTTGAAAATACGAGTAATCTGTCGGGTCACGAGCCCACAGTCGTCCTGCTTCTGTTCATGCTCTGCCCGAACTGTGATGCGCTGGTTGTCCGAAGTAATTTTGATGTCTTCTGGATTGAAATTCTGCATATCCATGCGAATGCGTAACTCCTTATCAGTGTTGTGAACCTCAGACTCGGCTAGACGTGCTAAGGGCTCGCCGAGAGATTTTTTTTAAAAAAAACCTTTATTGAGTGTTAAGAAACATTTGCAATTGTAATATTGTATTGTTCGTGTTGTTACAGAGCGTTGCATGTGGAAGTGTAGGTGACATATGTGCAAAATTTTTACAACATTTGTTTCAAACTTTTTTTACATTTGAAATGGGGGGTAACGAAAACCAAGTACAAACAACAACCAGACGATAGTATACCATTTTTTTTCTCCCTCTGCCACCTTCTCTCCTGTCAGCTCCAACCCCACCAATACCATCATCACCACTTGGTTATGAGGAAAATGGCAGTAAAACTTGTTGGAACCAACCGGTGAAGGCAGCAGCAGCATCAAAACCAACAGTATCGAAAACATTCCTTCATTGACATTGTTGTAAGGGATATATCTTAAAACAATTGCGTGATGGTAGTGCGTCGTTGTTATTTCCCCTGCCGCCCCGCTCTTCTGTCAGCTCCAAAACTCCAACCAAATACCATCACCACCCCTCCGTGATGATGAACATGGCGGTGTAGAACCAACCGGTGAGGGCGGCAGCAGAAAAACAACAATCACAGTATCAAAGGTGGGAAAGGGGGATGTGACAGTTTATGGGTTTACAAAGCCATATATATTAATAATGATTACAATGATAATAATGCAAATAAACACCCAAATACATAAATAATAATAATGACAAAGAATTTTAAAAAAAAACTGCTACGGGTGATAAACAGTGGACATTTAACAGCAATGATAATAACAGCAATGATAATAATAGTTAAAATCTGTGATTCCATTAACAAATATGGAACGCTTCACGAATTTGCGTGTCATCCTTGCGCAGGGGCCACGATAATCTTCTCTGTGTCGTTCCAATTTTAGTATATGTACTGCGTGAAAAGTACCATATCGCCGAGAGATGGATTTTTTTTATTTTTTTTTAAACTTTTATTGAGTGTTAAGAAACATTTGCATTTGTATTGTTCGTGTTGTTACAGAGCGTTGCATTGTGGAAGTGTAGGTGACATATGCGCAAATTTTTACAACATTTGTTTCAACCTTTTTAGATTTGAAATGGGGGGTAACGAAAAACCAGTACAAACAACAACAAGACGGTTGTATACCATTTTTTTCCCTCTGCCACCCCTTCACCTGTTAGGCTCCAACCCCACCAATACCATCATCACCACTTGGTAATGAGGACAAGGGCAGTAAAACTTGTTAGAACCGACCGGTGAAGGCAGCAGCAGCATCAAAACCAACAGTATCGAAAAGGTGGGGGTGGGAGGGGGGGGGGGGGGTTGTCAAGGAGTATCCTAGTTTACAATGCAGGAGGGGTAGTTGTTGCATTTGTATTGTTTGTGTTGTTACATGCGTACTGTGTGTTCAGTATTTGTGTGCGTGTTTTTACAGAGCGTTGCATGTGGGCGTGTAGGTGACATATGCGCAAAAATTACAAATATTTTATACATTTAAACATTTCTCCATTGACATTGTTGTAAGGAAATATTTTAAATCAAAAGCGTGATGGTAGCGGGCTGTTATTATTTCCCCTGCCGCCCCGCTCTCCTGTCAGCTCCAAAAACTCCTACCAAGTACCATCACCCTCGGTGATGATAAACATGGCGGTGCAGAACTGAAACAAAACGGTGAGGGTGGCAGCAGAGACAACAATCACAGTATCAAAAGGGTGGGAAAGGGGGATGTGATAGTATACGCGTTTACAAAGCCATATATATTAATAGTGATTACAATGATAATAATGCAAAGTAACAACCAAATACATAAATAAATATCATAGTGACAAGGAATAACAGTGCTGAGACTAGTGATAGACTCAATGATAATAAATAATAGTTTTAACATGTGATTTTATGTGCTAAATTGATTACCTTAGGAATGGTGTTTACATGAAATACATCTTATAATAATAAAGACAAGGAATAAAAAACTACTAAGGGTGATGACAGCAATGCTAATATTTATAAACACAATGGTAGGATTTGTTTTGATAATGATCACATTTTCCAAACATGTGATTCCATTGGCTAAATGATTTTCTTAGGAATGGTGTTAAAACATGGCAGGTACATACAATAACAATTGCATCCTGCACTGTTAAATAATATAGTAGGTGTAACAAGGAGTTGGTTATCTTTTTTCTCCTTGCTTATTGTTTTTTTTTTTTTTTTACATATGCATGCAATGTTCAATAATAGTAGAAGTAAAAGGAGTTGGTTTTCTTTTTCTCCTTGCTTATTTTTTGGTCATATTTGTAAGGGTTCATTCATTTTTTCCCTTCCTCTTTTTTTTTTTTTTTTTTTTTTTGTAAAAAGTAAAACAAGCATCAGTATTAGCACAAACTTTTTTACAATCTTTACATTTTTGTTTCCCTTGCCATCTCCTCACCAATTTGTTTCATTCCACCAATGCCTTCATCAACCTTATCCGGGCAATGATGGTAAAGGCAGGATAATTATTTGAACCAAACCGGTGTGGGTATCAGCAAAGGCAAACACAAACCATGAGCAAGGGGAGGGGGGCACATGGGAAAGGGTTTTTTGTTTATTACTAATGATGACAATAATAATAATGGCAAGAAGAGGCATACTGAGGGTAATAACAGCAATTATAAAAAACAGCAAGGGTACTAATAGTTATGAAAATGATAACATTTTTACAATATGTGATTCCATTTGCTAGGATGATTTTCTTTGGAATGGTGTTAACATAGCCTAGCAGGTACATACACTTGCAAACTGCAGTTTTTAGTAATACTTGGAGTAAAGGAGTGGGTTATATTTTCCTACTTGTTTTTTTCCTAAATGTAGGGGTTCATTCATATTTTCCTCTGTGTTCTCTCTTTCTTTTGTTTTTTAAATAAAAATTTAACCAAGCATTTGTATTGACACAAGTGTTTACAGTATCATTGGTTTGGTAACCATTTGTGATTTTGTATTTACTCATTCAACACTCACTCACATGATTCAAAGGGGGTGACAAAGAGAGGAAGGGACATGACCACTCTTTATGATGGTACAGGCTGGACAAATGTTTGAAAACAAAATAGTGGGGGTAGTAGCAAAAGCAACAAACCTTAAGCAAAGGTGGGGGGGGGGGGAACATGGGAGATGAAGTTGTAAATTTATAATGATGATATCCTTAATACTTTTCAAATTAATGATACTAAAGATAATAAGGGTAAGGTAATGATAGTAATAATAATAATGATCATAATAATAGTAGACATTTCCGTAATAATAAAAATAAATAAATAAACAACAAACATATATTAATAATAATAGTAATAATAATAATAATAAATAGTATAACAGATATGTGATTTTATTTACTAAAGTGATAATCTTAGTAGTGGTGGTGGTATAGCACAACAAGTGCATTTAAAGCAAACCATTCCATAAATAGTAATTTGGAATGGGAGGAGTTGATTTTCTTTTCTCCTTTTTTCTTTTCCCCTTATCTATAAGGGTTGAAACCATCATTTTGAAGCAAATAAAACAAGCATTTATACTTCCACTATTCTTTACATAAGGGATTTTCCATTGGTCTTTTGACCATATGTGATCTTTTTTAATCATTCACTCACCATTCACTCACAGTTTCTACTTTCTTTCTCGCCCTCATGTATACCAAATTTGTAATAAAATAAGGAAGAGTACATATGATTTACTCTGGAAATAGTTGTGATATCTTGTGTGTGTACATAAAGGAAATTAAATGTGTGTTATATGTGTGGTGTTTGTATCTGGCAAAATTTCTGCAGGTCCATATAAGTTGTCTGTAGTAAGAAAGTGCTACAAGTAGTTTTGTATGTATGTCCTTAGCTGTCTGTGGTATAGTATTGAGAAAAATTGCTTTATATATGTCGGTTTGTTTGCCTGTGTGTGTTTGTATGAGGTGTTTGAGTGTTGCGCGTGTGGCAGTAATTGTTGGACATGTATAATAAATGTGTTCCTCTGTCTCTTGTGTGTTGTTTCTACATAATTGACATTGTTTGGATATGTATGCTTCTACCTGTGTTGTGGGGGTCATACTGTATAACAGTCTATATGTGATCTCCCTAGCTTTTGGTGTTATGTGTTTGTTGTGTAGGTTTGAAAAGGTGCATGTGAAGTCAGTCATGAAGTATTTGTGTCCTCTTTTAATCCTAAGTCTTAGTGATGGTGCTTGCTCTCTAACTAAATGTTTGTATATTGTGTGTGTTGTTTGTTGTATTACCTGTTCATGTCCTTTTATTGCCTGTATGCATGTCTGATAGAATGTTGGCAGTCTTCCCTGGTAGTGTGCAGTTGCATTGTTAAGAGGTGTGAGATGTTTGATGTTGTGGCCTATGTAGTATAGTGCTAGTCTGTTCTGTTCTGGGTGTCTGATGATTTTACCTATGTGACTGATTCTAAGTGACAGTATTTTTGTCTGGATGTCCTGTAGTCCAATCCCGCCTTGTTTCCTGTCTTGTATGAGAGTTTTGTGCTTGATGCTGTGTATTGTGTTGGTGAAGATGAAGCGTCTGATTTGTATGTTTATGTTTGTGACGGTCTGTTTGGGAGGGTCTAGTACTGTCGCTAAGTATAATATTTTGGGTATTATGTATGTGTTGACTATTGTGCTTCTACCAAATATTGTGGATGTCTTGTACCTATACCTATGTAACATGTCTATGATCTGTTCAGTCAGTGCGTGCCATGTCTGTCTGTGTGTTTTTGTGGGATCGCATGGAAATGTGATCCCATACAGCTTCATGGTGTCTATGTGTTTCAGATCTGGAGGGAAATCAGCCTTTTGTTTCCACTTTCCCAGGCCCATTATCTGTGACTTCTGTATATTTACTTTGGCTCCACTGCCTTTTCCAAAATGGGTAAAGGTGTGGAGTATATTCCTTATTGATGTGTTGCTGGTGGGAAAGAAGGCAGTGTCCAACCCGAGTTTGTTTTTTTTTAAACTTTTATTGAGTGTTAAGAAACATTTGCATTTGTATTGTTCGTGTTGTTACAGAGCGTTGCATGTGGAAGTGTAGGTGACATATGCGCAAATTTTTACAACATTTGTTTCAACCTTTTTACATTTGAAATGGGGGGGGGGGGGGGGGTAAAGAAAAACGAGTACAAACAACAACAAGACGGTAGTATACCATTTTTTTCCCTCTGCCACCTTTTCACCTGTCAGCTCCAACCCCACCAATACCATCATCACCACTTGGTAATGAGGCAAATGGCAGTAAAACTTGTTAGAACCGACCGGTGAAGGCAGCAGCAGCATCAAAACCAAACATTTTCGAAAAGGTGGGGGGGGGGGGGGGGGGGGTTTCAAGGAGTATCCTAGTTTACAATGCAGGAGGGGTAGTTGTTGCATTTGTATTGTTTGTGTTGTTACATGCGTACTGTGTGTTCAGTATTTGTGTGCGTGTTTTTACAGAGCGTTGCATGTGGGCGTGTAGGTGACATATGCGCAAAAATTACAAATATTTTATACATTTAAACATTTCTCCATTGACATTGTTGTAAGGAAATATTTTAAATCCAAAGCATGATGGTATCGGGCTGTTATTTTTCCCTTGCCGCCCCGCTCTCCTGTCAGCTCCAAAAACTCCTACCAAGTACCATCACCCTCGGTGATGATAAACATGGCGGTGCAGAACTGAAACAAAACGGTGAGGGTGGCAGCAGAGACAACAATCACAGTATCAAAAGGGTGGGAGAGGGGGGTGTGTTTGTATACGCGTTTACAAAGCCATATATATTAATAGTGATTACAATGATAATAATGCAAAGTAACAACCAAATACATAAATAAATATCATAGTGACAAGGAATAACAACAGTGTTGAGACTAGTGATAGACTCAATGATAATAAATAATAGTTTTAACATGTGATTTTATGTGCTAAATTGATTACCTTAGGAATGGTAGGACAAGTAATGACCGTCTTAATAAACTTTTTGCACGCTTCAGCAGAAGTCCCGACCCCAGGTATAGCCTCTACGCGTTTGATGAAAATCTGCTTTATGAATATTCTAACCAACCATAGAATTTTATTAAAAATTAAACCCAAAACTTAATTAAACCTTCTAAATTCCTGTATGTATATTGGCGAGTAGGTACTTCAATTTAAAACTTCGACTCTCGTTTAAAATACGCCACAAGATCCCGAGATAATCATTATAATATACAATATAAACCCCGCAAATAACGGCCCTTGATAAACAGCATTATCGCCCTTTCATTGTAACAAATACAACAGGTAAAGGTCAAACATGTGATTCACTATCCAGTGACGAAAAAGTCTAGTTTCTTTCAGGGAGTCTTAAAATATACCAAGCGGCCCCTGTGTATTTCATTTTATTTTCTTTATCTGATTATTTTCTTTATTTCATTACCTCCCTCCCTCCCTCCCGCCTCCCTCTCTCGCTCACACACACACACACACACACCAGCACACACACACACACACCATCACACGCACACACACCATCACACACACACACACCATCACACACACACACACACACACACACACACGGATGTCGTGATCGTACACAGGCAACCAAACACTGTTGGGTGTGACTGCAACTTCCTGTAAATGTATTGAATATTCAATATTGGGGCTGACTGCGACGTAAAGGGATACATTTGGTTGTACGATAACACGCCAAATCATGATGGCACATGATGCTGTTTTCGCTTATTATGTTTTTGCTCATAGTCTACTTGGTGGTATAGCCGATTTCACAACGTATCTTTATAGGCTTGCTTTATTTCAATCAGAACCCCCATATTTACAGCAAATAGAAAATACACATTTTGTAGTGATTTTATTTTACCCGGCTGACTTATCTTTACCAAACTTAAAACGCAAACTTGCCCTTACTTGCCGGAATGCGTGCTGTATGCTAATTATGTTAACAGTCATCCAGAACGCCTCCGTGGTGTGTTTTATCTCAGGTAAGATCAGCTCGAGCTGGCCAGCGCTGTTGTCAACCCGCGTTATTGTGGGTGTTTATCTCCGGTAATGATCAGCACTGGCCGGTGGAGCGATCCTCGGCAGCCTAGAACCTACCGGAGATCTGGTCATTGTTGAAATACATTAATGAGGAAAACATGCGGTCTGTGTGTTATCAATAATCAAGATGTCACATGCCGCTTTGTGGAAAAAACGGGCAACGATTCTAAAAATATAGGAAGCCGTTTTATAAATTAGGTAAAAATAAGAAAACTTTGTGTATATTGACGTAGTGGATGAGTGATATATACATTATATACGAACGACAGTCATATCGTGTGCGCTAGCGCGAGTGTGTGTATATACATGCGTGTGTGCCTGCGTGGGTATGCTATCAATTGCAGGACATCGCAGTCAACCTCAGTATTCTACGGAGTGTCCGACTTCCTGAGGCAAGGTGTGCCATTATCATTATGGACGAACGACAGTCATGGGGTGTGTGCTACCACGCGTGTGTGTATATACATCCTTGTGTGCATGCGCGCCCGCGTGTGTGCTATCAATTACAGGACATCACAGTCAACTTCAACATTCTTTGGAGTTTCGTGTGTGCTGGGCAAGTTTGCAATTGTCATTATATACGAACGACAGTCAGGTCGTGTGCGCTAGCGCACGTGTGTGTATGTACATGCGTGTGTGGGTGTGCATGCGTGTGTGCTATCAATTACACGACGGCGCAGTCAACCCCAACATTCTATGGAGTGGTGTGCTTGCTGGGTAAGATTGCTGCTGTCTTATTAAACGAGTGGCAGTCATGTCACATGCGTAGGCTTGCGTGTATGTACATGCGTGTGTGTGCGCTATCAATTACAGGACGTCGCATGCAACCCCAACATTGATTGTTTGGTCGTGTGCCACCATGCTTTACCGTGTCATCGCATGGCCAAAGCTAGGTATTGTACTATACCTGTGTGTCTATCTTTTACATAGCACAGTTAAGCTGTAAGGCAAGCCATTTACAGGACGTTGCACTCAGCCCTAACATTGATTGGTTGATCGTGTGCTATCATGATTCGCCGTGTCACCTTACAACCAAAACTATGCCTTGTACTATAGTTGTGTCTGACTATTACATACTGCAGTCAAGTTGTAACGCATTGCATTTACACGACGTCGCAGTCAGCCCCAGCATTCATGCTTCTTGGACAAGCTTGCCGATGTCTTTCTAACCAACCGGTCCCCATGATCGTCTGTAGTGTCTTTCACCCGGATTACCATCATCAGCATCACCCAGCTCCATCAACAAAATCACTATCATCATCAGCATCAACAGCAGCATCGTCAGTAGCTGAAGGTGATCGATCGAGTGACTCACCACAGAGCTATGTCGGCGGAGTGAACGTACGTGAACGTGTTCAGACATGTCTTTGGAGAAAACTGGAGGTTGACTCAGAGCGTACTGACAACATAACGATACAACCGATCAAATATGGTGATGCTTCCGATCATATGTCTAAGGTATACAATCGAAACACGTGACTAAAACCAGTTAAAGATGGCGTCGCACTCGATGACATGTGTAAGTCTACAACCGCGTGACTAAAACCGATTAAAGATGGCGCTGTAGCCGGTCTCATGCCTTATGAGATACATCCGAAACACGTGACTAATGGTCAAAGATGGACTCGCATCCGGTCACATGGTCAGACAATATTCTGATGAGTCATTCTACGTAAGCAAATACCGTGTATAAGACGACTAGCATTCGTCGAATAGAAGTACCGGGCTCAGTGATCAGCAAAGTAGCACATCTTCTATGTTGCCTGGTGTGAAGACTGGTGATTCTTGGTTCTTCATCCCAGCTCTGTCATTAGACATGTTGTTCTGCAAGAAACCTACTTCTTGTAGTCAGACAACCATAGACCCATATGAGAAAACATTTGATCTGCTTGACGACTCTTCTTCAGATGAAAATAGTGACCCTCTGTCTAGCGGTCATGAATCAGCCTCTGAGTTTCTCAAGAAAATCAATGCTTTATGGAATGAAAACTATCCTACCGCTGGTTTCCGAAGTTGCTCCTCTGTCACAGCAGATAAATTACAACACCCATCGAGAAAGGTATGTATAAATAGTAACGGTCACACTCATAGTTTCCAAGAACAGTTGTGTTAATTCCGATGTCTAATTGTACATTCTATTATCTGGTACTCTTTATTTCACTATGAATTACTAGACGCTGAAACCTTATAAGTTTCAATGTGATTTTTTTCCTCCTACACAGGTTAATTTCGCAACAGATCCTCACCTCTTGACAGTTCATAGCGTTGGCACCGAAGAACGCAATGGCAGCTGGCACCATGTAATCAGAGAACGAGAGAATTTTGAGCGACGTATACTAGAGATGGACCAAATGCTAACCCCAGTCCTGGGGACCAGTCACAGAGTCAAAGTCCTGGAGCAGAGAAAAAACTCAAGACCAATAGTGAAAGAGGTCGAGATAGTCTAACCCTCGTATGGTAACTGGTAATTAAAATTAAAAAATATCAATCCACACTAGCGTACGTGTATTAAAACACCTACATAAAAACAAGATGGCTGTAATATACTTACAAACATGTCTTTAATAGCTGACCAGGCCTCAATACGAAGAAAACTACAAAGGGTGTGAGGAGACTGTATATGTATATCACGGGTATTCTGACTTCGCAGACTATAGCTCACAACGACTACAATACAAGTAACTTGGCGCCCGCTACACTATCTATTTCATCATGGTTAGAGGTCATGTGGCGATCATGACCCGCATTCCCCAACAGAGCTCAAACATACAACAGGTCAACGAGCGGGTAGTAGAACGCTTAGTCGCGCCATACAGACAACCACGTCAGCGTAATCTGAACCGCTTGACCTATGAAACTGGCTGAAACCGGTTTTACGCGTCGCTCAAAAACTAGTATATAAACCCGAGACTGGTAACACTCAACCATCGTGATCAGAAGATGACTACAGACCTCAAGACTGTGCCTGCTAACTGGGTCTTCATGACTCGTAGTGGTGAGACTATTAGACCAGTGGGCGGTGGTGATAAGGCCGTGTTTGTCTCATCTTACAGAGGAACGAGTACGTTACTCATCCGAAGATTTTACGGTGAATCCGACAAGAAGTTCCCGACTAAGAATGGAATGATACTTACTCGGCAAGAATATGAACAGATGATCGCGATGCATCGCGAGATCCTAGATGACTTTGACAGAATCAACCAAGTTAACCAAGCCAGTAACGAAATCAAACAAGGTACTAACAGAGACAAGCACGCCAGTAACCAAAACATGCAAGTCAGTGCTCATGTCAAACAAGGCACTACCAGAAGCCATCAAGTCCAAAACACTCAAGTCAGCGCTCAAGTTAAACAAGGAACTAACCGAAACCACCAAGTAGACGCATACTATACCACCAGTTTTCAACCCAGCTGCAGTCAGATGTGTGATGACCCCAGCAACCATTGTGTGATGAACCCAATAGCCAGCTGTTTGACGTGCAACAAGACATCAATCGAAGCAAGCAAGTCCAACACACTCAAGACAGTTCTCAAGTCAAACAAGGCATAGTTTTGGTTGTGAGGTGACACGGCGAATCATGATAGCACACGATCAACCAATCAATGTTAGGGCTGAGTGCAACGTCCTGTAAATGGCTTGCCTTACAGCTTATGTAAAAGATAGACACACAGGTATAGTACAATACCTAGCTTTGGCCATGCGATGACACTGTAAAGCATGGTGGCACATGACCAACCAATCAATGTTGGGGTTGCATGCGACGTCCTGTAATTGATAGCGCCGCACACACGCATGTACATACACGCACGCCTACGCATGTGACATGACTGCCACTCGTTCAATAAGACAGCAGAAATCTTACCCAGCAAGCACACCACTCCATAGAATGTTGGGGTTGACTGCGCCGTCGTGTAATTGATAGCACACACGCATGCACACCCACACACGCATGTACATACACACACGTGCGCTAGCGCACACGACCTGACTGTCGTTCGTATATAATGACAATTGCAAACTTGCCCAGCACACACGAAACTCCAAAGAATGTTGAGGTTGACTGTGATGTCCTGTAATTGATAGCACACACGCGGGCGCGCATGCACACACGGATGTATATACACACACGCGTGGTAGCACACACCCCATGACTGTCGTTCGTCCATAATGATAATGGCACACCTTGCCTCAGGAAGTCAGACACTCCGTAGAATACTGAGGTTGACTGCGATGTCCTGCAATTGATAGCACACCCACGCAGGCACACACGCATGTATATACACACACGCGCGCTAGCGCACACGACATGACTGTCGTTCGTATATAATATATATATATCACTCATCCACTACGTCAATATACACAAAGTTTTCTTATTTTTACCTAAATTATAAAACGGCTTCCTATATTTTTAGAATCATTGCCCGTTTTGTCCACAAAGCGGCATGTGACATCTTGATTATTGATAACACACAGACCGCATGTTTTCCTCATTAATGTATTTCAACAATGACCAGATCTCCGGTAGGTTCTAGGCTGCCGAGGATCGCTCCACCGGCCAGTGCTGATCATTACCGGAGATAAACACCCACAATAACGCGGGTTGACAACAGCGCTGGCCAGCTCGAGCTGATCTTACCTGAGATAAAACACACCACAGAGGCGTTCTGGATGACCGTTAACATAATTAGCATACAGCACGCATTCCGGCAAGTTAGGGCAAGTTTGCGTTTTAAGTTTGGTAAAGATAAGTCAGCCGGGTAAAATAAAATCACTACAAAATGTGTATTTTCTATTTGCTGTAAATATGGGGGTTCTGATTGAAATAAAGCAAGCCTATAAAGATACGTTGTGAAATCGGCTATACCACCAAGTAGACTATGAGCAAAAACAAATAAGCGAAAACAGCATCATGTGCCATCATGATTTGGCGTGTTATCGTACAACCAAATGTATCCCTTTACGTCGCAGTCAGCCCCAATATTGAATATTCAATACATTTACAGGAAGTTGCAGTCACACCCAACAGTGTTTGGTTGCCTGTGTACGATCACGACATCCGTGTGTGTGTGTGTGTGTGTGTGTGTGTGTGTGTGTGTGTGATGGTGTGTGTGCGTGTGATGGTGTGTGTGTGTGTGTGCTGGTGTGTGTGTGAGAGAGAGAGCGAGCGAGAGAGGGAGGCGGGAGGGAGGGAGAGAGGTAATGAAATAAAGAAAATAATCAGATAAAGAAAATAAAATGAAATACACAGGGGCCGCTTGGTATATTTTAAGACTCCCTGAAAGAAACTAGACTTTTTCGTCACTGGATATTGAATCACATGTTTGACCTTTACCTGTTGTATTTGTTACAATGAAAGGGTGATAATGCTGTTTATCAAGGGCCGTTATTTGCGGGGTTTATATTGTATATTATAATGATTATCTCGGGATCTTATGGCGTATTTTAAACGAGAGTCGAAGTTTTATATTGAAGTACCTACTCGCCAATATACATACAGGAATTTAGAAGGTTTAATTAAGTTTTGGGTTTAATTTTTAATAAAATTCTATGGTTGGTTAGAATATTCATAAAGCAGATTTTCATCAAACGCGTAGAGGCTATACCTGGGGTCGGGACTTCTGCTGAAGCGTGCAAAAAGTTTATTAAGACGGTCATTACTTGACCTACTCGGGTTCAACTCGGTTATGGTCAACCCAACAAAGGCAACAGTGACTTGGTTCTCGTTGAATAATCATATTGTCAACAATCTAACACCAACTGTAATGCTGTGTTCAGAGACGGTGGAAAGAACGCAGGCAATGAATTACCTGGGGATACGGTTTGATCGAAGCCTTGCTTATAATGTGCACATAGACCAGGTGATAACAAAGGCCAAGCGAGGTTTGGCAGCGAGCACATGAGCAGCAAATTAAAAGAGGGGTGGCCAAACAAGAACACTACGCAGGAAGCCAAAGAAGATTGATAAACCAACACAGAACTGGCGTCGTTAGCCGCTACACGCTGCGGGATTTGCTGAGGAGGGGATCCGAGCACTTATGGACTGAATGGTTCGATGTGCAACGAGGATGATCTGTCGACTAACTAACTAACTAATTAACTCGGGTTCGCTCGAAGGGTCTAGACTGGGGTTCGATCACCCACCGCCGCGGTGCCCCCACACCCGCTCGGTCGGATCGCGTCGGACCGAGGTGCACACCCGATCGGGCCGAATCGCGTCGGATCGGATCGCGTCGCCCCGCCGCCGCCGCCGCCGCCGCCCCACCCCGGAACCGGAAGTAGTCATCACGACAACCGGAAGTGGTCATCCAAACCCAAGAAAAAACACCCGCCAAGTTCAAAATATCTGGGTCAATTGCGGGCCGGTTTTGTGACGAAACAAGATGGCCGGATAACCCCGTAAAGAACAATTTATCGGGGGTTTGAAACCCCAAATGATAAGCCATTAGGACCTGACATACTACTATCCTTGTCTTATTCCTGTTCTTATTTCTTCTCTTAGGTATCTCTTATGCAAGACTAGTCGCCTCACGTCTCTAAATATTGCGTTTATTAAGTTATCCATTTATGTACTGTACCATTATGCCCCATCAGTTTCCAAAGAAACCCCCTATTAATGCAATAAAAGGCTTTTTTCATTGTGCACAAATACAATAAAAACTGGTGAGATCAGTTCAATAATGTCCGCTATTACTAAATGCTATGTGACTATCTGTTCACAGGAGCATCTGTTTGGTCGAAAGCCTGCCTGCTCATCCCTTTGTTGTTTGTCATTGGCATCTCACAGTCTTTCCAGAATGATTCTGCTTAATAGTTTCCCCGTAGGTCATTAAGACCAACAAGTGCCCTAACAGTTGGCAGAGGCGTTCATGTCTCTCCACAGATTTCCGTCTTTGGTGTTCTGGATCAACTCTGCTGATGATATTCCTCCATGCCACTGTCTCAGTCCATCCAGCATAATTTCTCTTGATCTGCCTCTTTCTCTTTTCCCGATGATCTTTCCAATCGTCACGATGTTCTCTAATGCCTCTCTCCGTGAGTATCCCCGGAAATGACAGTAATAATATCCCTCAATTAAAAATTTTAAAAAATTGCCATAGATAATGAAGCCACTAAAACAATGGATATTAATAAAGAACACATTTTCTGTCGTCATTTGATCCCTCTGTCAATTAAAAGAGACAATCTGTGTGGCATATTATTATCTGTCAATATGCTGCAAGCGAAAAGAATTATCCTGTATGTCGGGCCAACTTGACAATAAGAAGCCGCTTCAACATATCTTGTGAGAGTTTGTAATCGATCGTCTATGGAACTTGATTTCAATACATTATTTTTTTTTCCTGCATATCAGTTGAGATGCGTTGAATTGAAGCAAGAACCGACAACAGAGCCCTTCGTGACATTCCCATACGTGCTCCGCCTTTATATTCAACAGCCAGTGAAGAGTCCCAGCACTAATGGTACCAGTCGATGTCTGATTATCTGTCTGTCTGGCCTTTCCGAGGTTTATAAATTCATGTTTCCGTCTAGAGACTAAATGTTGAACTAACGTTAGCTGTTTCAGCAGGCTGTCTCCGTGGCAAGTGGTTACGCCGCGTTCCGTATCTTATGGGACAAAACCCGGTGAAATGAAGTCTATCTTCTCCTATTTTAATTGTTTCATCAAGATTTGGAGTGATTTGCCTGATGATTTAGGTAATGTTAGGTTAAAGTAATAATAAAGTGATAAAATAACTCTCGGGTCAAGCCCATGAGTAGTCCGGCTTCCTCAGCAAATGTTGCAAGCTGTGGACACTGATCAGTCCAGCAAAACACTGGTTGTATATATTTCAGTTTCATCCTCCCATATTCTTTTTATTTTGCCGACGCCACGCTAATATCGCAACTCGGATATCTTTCGTCATCAATGAGTGCCATGCCGATAAGTGTCGGCGGTCATGTTTTGCCATCTTATACGATCACCAGAGTCGTGGATTGGCTCCGTGTTCTTGTCCCGGCGATGCCATATGGCCAAGCCATCCAGACATTTACTTCTCTTGTCTTCCCCTTGTTCTTTTCGCCTCAGTCTTGCCAGTTGTCACCAAGTTCGCTAGCTTATTTCTTCTCATAACGTGCCCAACAAATTGTGACTGTCTACTTCTAATTTCTCTAATCAGTTTACGGTTTTTCTCTGTTTCACGTAAGACTTCTCATTTGTTTATCTATTTATCCATGATATTCTGTGCATTTTCCTCAGAAAATCTTTAGGTTACTCGATTCGTCAGTATAATTCTGAAATCCCTGTCTCCCTGGCTTAAAAATCACTTCAAGTGGAGCAAAATTCAGACCCCTATGTCGGTAGCTTCTTCTTTCGTTCGCTTGAAATGTGTCTATAACTGCAATTGTTGTGTTTTGTATACATTTAACAGTCTAGTTTTAGCTCACACAGTGGTCCACAGAGTTAATCTTCGACTGGTGTTTCTCTAGGGCAGGTAGCAATAGGTATCAATAAGCAGCAATATGCAGCAATATAGGCACAGATGGGAGGATATTAAAAAGATGTTGCATGTCCTTTGCAATCAACCCCAAGTTGATTTGTAATGCAATTCTACGTTCAGTAGTTTGCCATTGCTTTCTGAGCGAGATGTCAACGTTGAAATCCTGCTGTCCGATGTAGAGGTTGAACCCCATACCGCATCGTCAGTGCACTGGAAGTTTAAGAGCTAGAGTGCTCTTTTCCTTTCTTTCTGCCACGTTGACTATTGTGGAAGGGGTGGGGGGTGGGGTAGATAAATTAAAGTAGCAATACAAAGACAACAGGAACTTTCACAGCGTGGGCATTTGAAGGAGAGAAAAAAAATGAATTGAGAGCCGCCGTATCACAGTGGTTATTACGCTTGCCTGTCCACCCGGTGGTAATACGTTCGAATCTCTAACGGAAGCGAGGGTGTTTCTGTTAAAAGGGACTAGGGTTCACGTGCCGTTGCAGTCTACAATGGGACTCAGTGATGGGGACTAAAGACGGCCGGTCTGATATAGACTACATCACAGAGAGAGTGCCGACTGATTTGTCAAACATGGGGATGGCACCTTGTGTCCATTACGCCACAAAGCGTGGATAACGGTCATTTACAAATTAAACTTTGTACCCAGTTAAGAATATTTAACCTAGGAGTTAAACCAGTACTGCTGTGTGGATCGGGCAATTTGAGAAGCGGCTGAAACAATTGCTAATAAACTATTCAAATTAAAAAAAAACATTTGGAAAAAAAAAAACACACACACACACACACACTCAAAACCAAAACAAAAACTACAAACATCCATTAACTGTGTCTGCGCAAAATAGAACGATTAAAATGGCTTGAAAGAAACACCAATGCAGAGTTTAGTTAGAGGTCTATACTTAGGGAGCGGACTATACTTAGGGAAAGGTCTATACTGAGGGAGAGATCTATACTAGGGAGAGATCTATACTTAGGGAGAGGTCTGTACTTATGGAGAGATCTATACTCAGGGCGAGACCTATACTTAGGGAGAGATCTATACTCAGGGCGAGATCTATACTTAGGGAGAGATCTATACTTAGGGAGAGATCTATACTTAGGGAGAGATCTATACTTAGGGAGAGATCTATACTTAGGGAGAGATATATACTTAGGGAGAGATCTATACTTAGGGGTGTGTGTAGTATTTTGTCAATGCAATTAGGTATGTGATCAACCACCCTGCTGTTTAACTGCCGCTCTGTCCTGCAGATGTAGGTAGACTGGCACCTGCATGTGAATTGGTAAATACAATTGGATTTGGCGTACAGATGGACAGATTATTTTACTGCCGGGGTGGGAATGGGTGTGATTCTGTACCTGATAACTGGAGCTGCAGCACAAATTATCCGGCTGACTGCTGTAATGAGCCGGTCTTGTAGACGTTGCATTACGTCATCCCCTCGAAAGATTAGCTGGTTAAACACATTGAGTTTAGGGACTGTAGTTTCGTCTGATTTTGGTTTCAGCTGTTGGCTGTGGAGCTTTATAAATCCTGATGGAGTATCTATTAAGGTTAAGACATTCTTCAAAGTTTCAAATTCCTCTGTCAGTGTGTCCTGGGTGCATATCTTCCTAGCACGGTCAAACAAGGTATTTATCCAGCTAACCTTTCTATGGGGATGACATAATGCAACGTCTACAAGACCGGCTCATTACAGCAGTCAGCCGAACATTCTGTGCTGCAACTGCAGTTATTAGGTATAGAATGACACCTATTCCCACCTCAGCAGTAAAAGAATCTGGCAAGCAAATATAATATAAGCAAATATGTAAATATCACACTCGGAGATAAGCAAATAAAGGAGTTTGTGAAACATGGATAGCAGGAAAACAACATTAGTAAATTTGAGCCTCAAGAGAAATCGCTGGCGATTGCAATGAATGTCAGTATGAAAATGTTAAAACATGCAAACAAAGATATCATCAAACACACCGACTCTATCTAAAACTGATCAATTGGTGACCAGTTATGACTAAAACTGTGAATTATAACACTTAAAATCAGTTGTTACTAAATGATAAATGATAACCGTTAAAATCAATTGTCACTAAATTATGAATGACGAAAATTACAATCAGTTATCACCAATTGGTGAATGATGGTAAGTTAAAATTAATTATCATTAACCTTTAAGTGCCTGTCCTGGCTGCATTTCTCTCTATCTCTCTGTCTGCCTGTCGATCTATCTAGTCTGTGTGTATCTGTCTATCTGTTTACTGTTTGTCAGTCCGTCCTTCTGTCTATCTATCAACGTATCTACGAGTCTAAATACTAATCCATTTTGTCTAACAGCATTTGTTGAAATCTCTGTATATCTCTCTTTGATGTGAAAGACCTAAAGCTCTTATATTAGAGATAAGTTGCCATAAAGATTGATAACACAACCCAACCAGAAAAATGTTTTGGGTGCCAAACATGTTACAATTTATTTTGCATAAATGAGGCCTGTTAAATCCAAATATCACATTTATTTGTGTGTAGCAGCTCTAGTTCTTGAGATACATGTGATTGTTCATGTAATTTATATTATTACAGTATTGTCTGTATAAGGCTCGGGGGGGGGGGGGGGAGAACTATTGCTGTCTAGTCACTTGCACAATGAAACTGCTTGTTTACTTACTTATAGTTTCAGTGTTCCAAGAATCTTTCAAGAATTTCATATTTTAGATTATACCTCACTGCACGCATGTTTGTATGCTAGTTTATTTTCTTACACTTCTAATGCAGATTGACATCATCTTCAAGAAGAACATGTTTTCTTTCACCGGATTTACTTTGCTATATTTGTGGAGAGTACAATTTGAAAGAAGAACTTAGGAAGCATATTACTGTTTTGTGAAAAAGTCATACTTTTCTTACTTTAAAGTAAAATTAGTTGACCAGGACAAGTCTTAGGATTCTCACATTGCTTGCAAAACATGTGATTACAAAACCTACGACAAGTGGACTAGTGGGAAATGAAACTGTTTAAAATTTGGAATTCCAATGGTTTGGAGAGAGCTTAAGGACCACTATGCGATGGACAGAAAATCAAGAGCAAGTCGTGCAAGAAGCAAATGAAAAACCGTAAACTGATTAGAGAAAATAGGCGTACACAGTCAAGAATATTTGTGCACGTTATTAGAAGAAATAAACTGAAGAACTTGGTGACAACTGGCAAGATTGAGTGGAAAAGAACAAGGGAAAGGCAGAGACGTAAATATCTGAATAGACTGGCCAAGTGGATGGTTGAGACAAGAACAGGAGCTTACCTACGACTGGTTATCGTGTGAGACGGCGAAACATGACAGCCCACACTTATCGGCATGACGCATAATGATGATATAATGATATGTCTTTTTATCTGCCTCTCTTACTCAACCCTTCATGATCAATAATATTGCTAGTTCATATTGTTAACTTGTGAGAAATATCCACTGCCACATTTGGCAAATGAGTCTCGGACACTTGGTCTGCTCGTTTCCCTCCGACTCTCTTGGGAGTAGGTAACGCGGAATTGCCGACCAGAATGTCTCATTAATGAGACACTATAGCTAGTGTTTCTCCTCTAATCTTATTCTTTAGTACCGTTCTAGCTTCCTAACGGGACCTAGTTTACGGAGAATACTGACAGTACGGCAAATCTCATGATAGCAGGAGATGGAGTACATTGGTCACTATAAACTTCTCTTGGGTAACAACGCCATCAAACTGTCAGGTTCTATAACTTCTACAACCTACAAGCTGACGAGTTGGTCTAACGGTTCAAAGTATGAATAACGTTAGTGGAACTGCGGTAAAGATGTGGAAATGCAAACAATATAAAATAACACAAAGTAATGCAGCTTTAGCAGAACACAATTACCGAAAGAATAGGACGTTGCAGTGACTAGCCTTCATTAGCAAACACATACATACTGAGAGAACAAACTGAAGTATCTGGGGATCACATTGACAGGAGCCTATCCTTCAAGGACCATGTGGAGACGGTCGTGACAAGAACCCAAAAGGGACTCAATGCACTTAAAACTATGGCTACAATGGACATAGAGCAGAGAATGCTTTTCACACTATCCCAGCACTTGATCCTCTCAGTGATTGATTATGGTTAGGTCTGCTCACTGTCTCAGAGAGCAGCTGTGAAGTTAGAGCGCATACAGAACGAAGCTATGCGTGTCATTCTGGGATAGCACTAGAGACACCCCCAGTAGTGTGTATGCGTTACATCCTTGGTCAGCGACTGTTGCTGGTAGGCTCAAGGTGATGCAGGCGAAGGCATACCTCAGAGTAGCTGCAGACACAGACCACCCACTGCATGAGGCGCTGGACGCAGTTAAGGGTCAGCGACTGATAAGAGGGAAATCATGGATGGCTCAGGCGGAGGATACGATCAGACAGGTGTGCATCTTGGAGAACATTAGGCGAGGAGAGGAGTGGGTCAGAGTGCCAGCGGAGCAGTCAGACTTGTGCAGAGTTATAATCACATTAAGCCTGGAGTGCAGGGAGTGGCCAGCAGGGGCCACGGAAGTGGAAATCCAGCAACTAATTCAGGACAATGCTCACTCGAGTGATGTGATTATCTACACAGATGGTTCGGTGTCAAGAGGTGAGAGAAGATGGCTGGGGTTTCATAGCCAAAGCTAATGGTCGATGTTTGGGCAGGAGAGCCTGGCATATGATACCACAACATCCAGCTTAAGAATGGAAGTGGAGGCAGTCACTGCGGCTCTCCGCTGGATGGAGAATACGACACACACACACACATCGTGATTGTAACTGACTCAGAAAGCATGCTGACGAGGGTGAGGACGGGCAGACTTCGTGCGGAGTGGCTTGCTTCGCTTCGGAGGTCACGGGTGACAAGCATCGCCTGGATCTTTTCTCCGGGGCATGCCGGTGTGCTGGGAAATGAACAGGCGGACAGATTGGCTGGCTCTGCAGAACTTGGTGGAGTACTTATACATGACAAGGCAGACGTGGTTGCGGCCTTGTGGGAGCACGTGCACACCTCGGAGGAGCAAATGGATTACCACGGTCTGGCAAGAATGAGACAACGAGGAGTGACGAAGGGATCTGGCCGACGCTCAACGCTCAAAGGAAAGGCGAGACGGACTTATAATCAGATTGCTACTAGTACTATTAGTGTTGGAACTCTTCGCTGGCTGCTGAGGATGGGGACGGAGCACTTATGGGAATGCCCCGAATGCTGTGATGTCGATTCCTAAATCAATCAATCAATCAACACATACATACACAAAACACAACATATTGTGTCGGGATCCAAGGAGATAGGATCTCTGTTACACCCCGAGTTCTTTAGTAATCGACTCTTAATGAACTTCCACTCTGTCTTTATAAACATTGAGACAAAGACCACACCTAGAGGAGTGTTAAACTTTGGAGAAAAAAAAAGAAAAGAGTGTGATCGGCAGAATATTTTAAACACCCAACCACATACAGTAGAGATCCAGAATTATAAAAATAACGACAGAAAAAAACCTTTTAAAAAAATTAAAAAGGATTATACCACCCCCAATTTAAAAAATTCCAGGGGGGAAAAAAAAAAACATACGGAATGTAATTTTTGTAAAGGAAAGCGTCTTCGGAAAAAGGGTTCTTTTAAAACGGTTTCGTTCCTTAGATTTTCTCCCCTTGGTGATTTCAAAGAAAAAGAGAATAAAAACGAAAAAAAACACCGTGAAAAATTTAGTTGTAAGGTGTTGGTTGGTAATTAATTAATAAAACAAAGAAAAAATTTTTTTTCATCCCCCGAACTGCCTCCCCTTAATCTCTCCCTATGATCTCCTGGTTTTATACAACTTTTGTCTGGACCACACATTCCAGTATATATAAGGTTACTTTCCTTGGCTAGTTGTCTCCCCCCAACTCCATTGGGTTAACGAGTTCTCAACCCTTTCTTACAAAATTCCCCCGGGAAACCATGTTTGTCCCTGTCTAAGGTTGTTTAAAATGAGTAATTACCTTTTAATACAGTTACATAAAGAACCAAATTAATTAAAAATTTTAAAGAACAAATTTAAGTATCCATGACTGTGTACAAACGATTCCAATGATGGCTACAATTGAAATGAAAAAAGATTATAACCCACACTTTGACACATCCTTGACACACACTTAGTCACATCCCAAAAGTCCGCACTCTGCTCATGCTGTTCCTTCCTTCAGCTCTCCAAGAACAGACCCCAAAGGATTTGCCCCAACCAATCATAACCATCACGATCAGAAAGATATTTCTCTATGAAGCATTCCCTAAGGAGGAATCATGATATTTCAAAAGAATCCTATATCCAGCCGTGATAGGGATGGTACTTTATCCTCCATCCTGAATCATCCATCCAAGAAAGTAAGGACAGTATCGACTATAGGACCTAAAGGAGGAAATTAAAGAGTATACTTCAGAATAAGGCACACCACAGGATGATGGAAAGCCAAAGTCAACCAAACTTTCCAAGAAGAGAGTCCAACGATTCCGAGTAACCGGCAAAGACCTAATGCCAAGGTTTATCTGTGATTAACTGTAGGGGTAAACCTTTTGAAAACATTAAAAAATCTCAAAAAGAGAACAACGCAGATTCGCCCATCTATTTGCCGGGTTACCTTGAAACGCTAAAGACAATGGCAATTTTTAAGGTTTTTCCCCAAAAACATAAAAAGGAAAATGTTACAAAGGGTTAAACCCCTCCAAAAAATCAAAAAGGGCTTAACGTATTTGGAAAAAGGTTTGGAACTAATAACCTCTCATGAAGTGAACAACTCTAAAAAAATTGCAACCTCTATTTTCCTTGAACCTTAAACTATAGTGCAAGTTTTTAAGCCCCTAAGGAAAAACGGTTTATATACTAAAGGCTTTTACAAAAAAAATATCCAAAAATGGTAAGTTTAAAATTTAAAGGGAAAATTAATTAA
>JACEFZ010004070.1:175000-222535 GCA_014155875.1 Cepaea nemoralis | reverse complement strand
GTCGACACAATAACTACACATCTATGAATAAAAGTAGGGGCTCAGTGTTTGGCCATTCTACTATACTCAGACCTCGATCAGACACTGACCGTGGTTCAAGCTCAACTAATTGCCCTCAGGAGACTGTCTTCTCCTCCGCAGCCCGCCTCGCAATTTTCATGTAGGCGAGATTCTTGAACTTCACTTCTTCACGCTGGGTTGCGTGAAGCTGTAGTCTGATTCCACCGGGTGGCCCATGATCTAACCTTGGTCTATGGTAAACAGAGACTCCCGAAGTGGTTCCGAGACGAATCACGGCAATGTAATGGATGTGGACGCTGATAATATGAGGGACGATGATAATCAGAGCCACCCCAAACCCAGCCCCATACTGAGGTCACGGTTTGATCACATGTATGGTGGCGCCCTCAACGGCGGAAGAGATCAAAGTGGGCAAAGAGATAACGGTGTATTGAGTTGTACTGAAGTTTACGGTGCTAGCCCCATCATTCCTAAGACAAACTGGCACTGAATCGGCCGGTGATGTGGTCAGTATCACGGCGGCCGCCTTTACATTACAGAGATTTTACTGGCACCACTTTAGGCTACAGCGCCCTGGGAACAAGATCTATGAGGAACATAAATAATTCCCACCTCGACACTGATTCGAAAACATGCCTATATTTATAAATCCAACATGAATACTATTCAACTCCCGCAATGCTAAAGCTTTCTAACGGTCTTTGAATACTCAAGTGGGATTTGGGAACCAAGGTTCTAACAAATGTGAGCACTCATGCATGGAAATAATATCCTCTTTCAAGTACCTGTTTTCACAAACGCCAACGTGTAGAAAATATGTGTCTTACAACTAAAGACATTTCTTAAAAGGTGCATAAAGCATTGCTCTATTGAAAATCTTCCCCTACGGTAAGTTCTAAATTTGTAATATGCCGTATGTCTTATTTGCAAAATGTTGTAAATAAAAAAGTCACCTGAGAAGTGGCACTTAGTGGTGACCATAGAAGTGACATAGTAGTGACCAACGAATTAACACTTAGAAGTGACCACATAATTAACACTTAGAAGTGGCAATATAATTAACACTGTGAAGCGACCATAGATACGCCACTTAGTGGTGGCCACAGAAGTTACACTTATTGATGGCCACAGATGTTAGGCCAGAAGTGATGTGAGAAGTGATATTACAAATGTCACGAGAAGTGACATAACAGATGACACTAAGATTGCCCAATACATGAATCATATAATTGAAATCAGAAGTGACTATTAGAAGTGACCATGGAGGTCACCAAGGAAGTGACCATTAGAGGTTACCATAAGAAGTGACCATTAGAGGTGACCTTGAGAAGTGACAATTAGAAGTGACCACGGAAGTGACGATGGAACATCATCTCCATGTGCCATCGATAAGCTTGGGCGGCCATGATTCACCATGTTACACAATCACCACAGTCTGGGATTAGGTCTGTGTTCTTGTTCCGTCTATGTGGCCAGGCTGATCATGATATTCTATGCATCTGTAAATAGGTAGTTTGCCATTTCCCTCTTTCTTGACCGTAATCATACTGGTCGGAGACTGTAGCCATTGTCGCTATAAATAGATCGTCTCTCTGCCGTCATCAAACATGAAACCATAGCCAACAACTATCTGTTGGCCTGCCCAAGGATGTCTGCTAGGCTAGCGGAGAGCAGGAGGCACCTTACTTCTTCCTTGATGGGGAGATACCCTTATCCTGCTACCCGAGTCAATGATCAGTAGATGAGAAATATAAGTGACATTACAAGTGGCGATGACCGTGGCATCTAAAGCGACAGTTATAAGTGACGTAGAAGTGACATTAAAAGTTGCACTAGATATTTCCAATAGAAAAGCATTATAAGAGAGTATAGAAGCAACCTTACATAATTACCACCATTTGGTCAACTCCATAATTTAATAACATGTAAAGGACAGTTTACGGGCCATGAGGCCTAATGTGTATACGGTGCTAGGCCCACATTTTAGAAGACTCGACACTCAATGGATAATATTGTGAATATTACACCCATCGCGTTATTTCCCATTATCTTTACGTGTACCAACTGTTAAAATGATTCGACCTGGGAATCCAGGTAGATGAAGAAACATCCCGTCTCTAGCGGGAATTCAAAAACCTGACCACTGATCAAACAGACACATGTACCAGCCAATACTCTACCACTGATCCAACAGACACATATACCAGCCAATGTGCCACCACTGACCCAACAGACACATGTACCAGTCAATGTACTACCACTGATCCAACAGACACATGTACCAGCCAATGTACTACCACTGATACAACAGACAGATGTACCAGCCAATGTGCTACCACTGATACAACTGATACATATGCCAGCCAATGTGCTACCACTGATACAACAGATACATGTACCAGTCAATGTGCTACCACTCATCCAAGAGACACATGTACCAGTCATTACGCTACCACTGATACAACAGACACATGTACCAGTCAATGTACTACCACTGATCCAACAGACACATGTACCAGCCAATGTACTACCACTAATACAACAGACACATGTACCAGCCATGTACTACCACTGATACAACAGACAGATGTACCAGCCAATGTGCAACCACTGATACAACTGATAAATATGCCAGCCAATGTGCTACCACTGATACAACAGATACATGTACCAGTCAATGTGCTACCACTCATCCAAGAGACACATGTACCAGTCATTACGCTACCACTGATACAACAGACACATGTACCAGCCAATGTACTCCAACGGTTCGAATTCAGAACGTAGATTATACCAAAATGAATACCATGGCATGTTTACACGTATTTTCCATTTTATTTTCCACTATTTGTGGTGGTGTGACATACGATTTACATACTGTTCATCTGCCCCCATTGAAACGGCCTCTTCACGTCCATTGAAAACTCCCAATGACATTTGGTAAAAGACTGGAACGCTCTGACATGGAAACAATACCCTACCTAATGTACACGCTTTCGCAAGCTTAATAAATGTCAATGTGTTGAAAATATGTGCCAGTAAAACCTCACTCTATACACTTCAAACTGAACACATGTCTTAGAATTGCTTAACGCACCTGTTCTAAAGAAAGTCTTGAAATACTTTCGTCTGTCATAGTTACAAAATATTGTTGTACGACACACACACACACACGCACACACACACCACGCACACACACACACACACTTACACACACACACTTACACACACACACTTACACACACACACACACACACACACACACCACAAGATATGTATTGAAACCTGCAGACCCACTTTATGTAGAGCTCCCATGGCGGATCTCACGAATGTGTACAACATTTAATTCCAGTCCCAAGCCAGGCAAAGATAATCCAAGACACAATGTTTACGTCACCTCTACTCTACTCAACTCCGCCCATCTCTACGCCATTCACCTCACGTCAATTCAGGTCAACTCAACACAATTAATTTCACGTCACTTCACGTCAATTCATCTCTTTTCAACTCAGCTCATCTTTACGCAATTCATTTCACGTCCAGTCAGTTCCTCTCAACACAATACAGTTCACCTCACATCAATTCAACTCAATCAACTCAATTCTTCCACACATATACGCACACACACACACACACACACACACACACACACACACACACACACAAAGAAATATCATAAAAGTCACTCCAGATATAGTCGGCGATGTTTTTTTTTGTTGTTGCGCTCACTCGCTTTGAACTCAAAACGTAGTCCACTTCTAGTGGCATGGATTGCATTTTGGGTGTGTATTATCTTTCATTATTACCAGTGTCTCTCGCCATCAGGCGAAGTCACTCCGACTTCAGCGGTAATCATAGTTTTCTTAAATGGAGCTTTTGCTTGCCTATTATATTATTAATCTCTGTCGTGCATCTTCCATTTGATTTTGTGTATGCTTCTATGGATTTAAAATTAGCTACTTGGTTAAGAATGTCCCTTCAATTTCCATTTCATATTTTGGTGTCACTTTTTTTTTCTTTAATGTCACCTGTGTTACTGTTTTCTTGATACTTAAGGAGAGTCCTTCATTTCACTCTCTGTTAATACAATTTCCAACATTTGTTGTTGACCTTTTGCAATTTTTTTGCCATCAATACAGTGTCATCTGCATAGTGTATATTGTTAATATTATAACTTCCAGTTCGTATTCCTGACATCTATTGTTTTTAAAAATCTATTTCATTATCATGTTTCTATATATATAAAAGAGATTCGGTGACAAAACACATCCCTGTCGTACTCATAACATTATGTGCTCATACTTTTTTTATTTTGTTTTGTTTTATTTAAAGTTGCATATCCCTTACATGACGTTGTAGTCAACACAAGCATTTTTCAGCTGTTGTCGATGTATTTGGCAAGATTACTTACGCTCAGTACTTTGCCATTGCTTTCTGAGCTTCCGGCTCACAATCTGTCGCTTGATCAGCTACTGTTGAGAGAAGTCTCACAGGTACAGTAGAAGACAATGAGCCTAATCGCTAGGAAAGACTCCCCACTGAAGAAATAGCAGATGAGTGGCTCGTGAAAAACAAAGGGAGTATGACAAATTGTCCCAGGAAAAGAAGTCTACTATTCTTACAGTGGCACAGGACTGCAGATAAAGTTGTACAGCTATACACACACAGATGACAGCAAACTTAGTTAGCAGCGACACGATGACCCTGTGGAAAAGAATTTATCCCCCAGACTTGACTTAGCTATGCAGCTCGAAGAGGTCGATAAAAATGAAGATTCAACTTTCGTCCTACTCTCACACTTGTGTGATCTAATTAAATGTTAGATATGAAGATAATAACCAGGATTGCTTATTTAGCAATAAGCGACAACACCGCTTATCACAAGTTTAATAACTGAAAGTAGAAATTATGAGTTCCCACAAGTAACGTAAAAGGAGAATAAGGGATGAGAAGTATAAAAAAAACGTTGTTCTCGGAGCGAGGTCAAATCCCTGTGTTTACTCTTATGTTTCTCCCAGTGAGCTCACTGATTTGTCTGTGCATATATTTTGTCTTTTTAACAGAATTTATTTCATTTTCTTGCACTACTCGTTTAACCAACTTTGTATTTCCTTCATACATTTATCTCTTATTTCTTTATTTATTTTATCATACTCGCGTTTGTCATTTTTACTATTGTTCTTTTGTCCATCACCTTTAAGATTTCTTCAGTCATCCATTTTTCTTTCCTTTTTGGCTTCTCTTCGGTAATATTTCTTTGCCTGTTAGATGAATGGAGTCTCTTAACATTTCACATTGTACATTTATAATCTGTATGTTAGCTATTGCATTGTACCGTTCTTTCACAGTTACTCTGTACTGTTCTTGAATTCTTTATCTGCTTTCAGAACACCTTTAATAAGCCTCATATTCCTAAACATTTTTTTCTCTCTCTTTAATCTTACTTTTATTTGTCCACATAGTGGTACATAATCTTTATTACAGTTAGAACCAGGCATTGTCTTCACATTTAGCATTTCCAAATCTTATATTAATAAGTATGTATTCATATTTCTTGAGTAAAGTCTTATCAGGGCTTTTCCATGTATAACACCGTATTTTCTTGATGTTTTAAAAACAGGTGTTTGCAAGTATCATATCACTTACATTTGCACATTCTATGAGTTTCTCTCCTATTTCATTTCTTGTACCTAAACCATAATTCTTCATTACATCCTCAATTTTTCTCTTTCATTTTATTTTGCATTAAAAACTCCTATTATTATTATTATTATTATTATTATTATTATTATTATTATTATTATTATTATTATTATTATTATTATGTGTTGTTGTTGTTGTTGTTGTTGTTGTTGTTGTTGTTGTTGTTGTTGTCGTTATTTTTTATCTTGTGATCTAATTTGAGATATCGCCAGTTCTACGTTATCATTAAAAGTTTTGTATTTCTTCATCAGTACTGCTTGTTGTGGTGCATATACTTGTATGAATTAATATATATTTCTCTGCCTTTCAATTTCACCACGATAACTATCTAAAATACAACAGTAACCATTAATTTATTTGGCTGTTTTTTTAATCAAATGATTTATTCCAGTCCTCCAGAATAAATTATTGTGTTTGTCAGTTATAATTCTATCTGATCTCTTCCACCTCATCTGACTTATGCCAAGGATATTCGTTTTCTGTCACAATAACTGTCATTTACTGCCAATGTAATGCCCTGCGGTGTACGGCATGGGGGTCTTAAGCCTGAGGAATTAGGCCGCCTGGCTAGTCCAGTCGCCGCGAATTGTGCAGGTTAGGATGTTCTTTTTGCTCCCGACAGAAACAAATCCCACACCTTACCGATTATTCGAACCCAGGTCTCCCAGAGGAAAATCCGGCGTTCTAGCCACTTGGCCAGCCGCTACTCATATTCGTTTTCATATATTTAATTTATTTTATACTAGCTGACCCGGCCCGGCTTCGCCCACCCCTGGCGGGGAGCATCTCATTTAATTCATATAAGGCCCCTGCTCCCGTTCCCATTCCCAAAAAGACGATCCGTCCCGGCTACGCCCAGCTCTGGCGGGGAGCGTCTAATTTAATTCACATTCGGCCCCTGCCCCGTCCCCGTTCCGAAAAAGACGACCCGGCCCGGCTTCGCCCAGTTCCTGGTGGGGAACGTCTCATTTAAACCATATTAGTAGTCATAAAAGCTCCCGTTCCCGTTCCCGGAAATATGGCGAACAAATTGGAAGAGAACAATCTTCATCCCAATAACTAAATAGGGCAATCTGAAACTCAATCAATCAATCAAGTGCCATGCCGGAAAGCGTGTGCGGTTATGACTTGCCATTTCACTCGATCACCACAGTCGTGGATCAGCTCAGTGTTCCTGTCTCGCCCATGCCATGCTTCCAAGCCATCCAGGTATTTTCCTATCGGTCTTCCTCTTGGTCTGTTCCCTTCGATCTTGCCAGCTGTCACTAAGCTGTCCAGTCCATTTCTTCTCATAACATGTCCAAAACATTTGACTGCCTACGTCTAATTTCTCTGAAACTACTGAACGTAAGCTTACCAAGATATCACGAACACCCAATAAATGCTGGGATGACTGTATAGATGTCGAAGAGAAATAAAAAGATGAGTTAGAAAATTTTCACGTATTTAAAATATGTGAATTATTTTTAAGATTTTATCATTATATATAATACGCATATGAATGTAAATAACTGTAGAAAACATTTTATAAAGCTTTGATAACAATGCAACAATTATATATAAAATATATAGCAATGCTACTAATAGTTATGTCCCTTGATATAACTTTTCTTAAGTTAAGTCCCCTCGCTATATATAAATTATAATGTAATAACACAATTTAATTATTACGCAAATAGCTGTTTGTAAACTAACAAACTATGACAGTTGGCAGCACTGACATGAGAATAAGACGTGTAGAAAATTTCATCTCAATCGGATGGACCGTTCGCGCACGCATAAATAACATATTGACTCACAGACAGACATTCTATTTTACATATATAGATTATCGTTCAACTTTCCTAACTCATTTAGTGTCCTAACATTCCATGTTACTATTTTATTGCTTTTTGTTAACGTACTTGGACATTTGTGAAAGTCAAAACAAATTAAACTTAGCACCAATTTAAAATTTGCTAGCATGAAATCAATACAAAATGTTTGGATCAGATACAATTAGAGCAATCAAAACGATTACAAGTAAAACAGGAACATTCACTATTTGAGCATGTGCAAAATATGAGGTATAAAATGATAGGACAGAATCACCAATGTAGAGCTCACGGAGAGAATTAAACAAATCCAACAGAAACAAGAGGTGAAGAAAGATGCTGAAGCTGGATAGGACATTCATTCAGAAAGCCTGAGAATATTAAAAGTAGAAAAGTATGTGCCTGGAATCCACTGAGCAAACGAATCACTCATGAGAAGCTAGTGGAGAGAACCAGATATATTCTAGCAGATCAGGAGAATCACTCATGAGAATCTAGGGGAGAGAATCAGATATATTCCAGCAGATCAAGGAGACTGACTCATGAGAAGCTAAGTGAGAGAACCAGATATTCCAGCAGATCAAAGAGAATCACTCATGAGAATTGGGGTGGGGGGGTGGGGTGGGGAGAGAACCAGACATATTCCAGCAGATCAGCAGGTAAGGATAGGACACTGGCCACAGATATGACAGACATTGAGAATCATTATAACTTGAAAACAATGTTTTCCATAGGGGATTTGAATAATGAAAGCTCTTACATAGGTTGCACAAGTTATTGACTGGTATATTTGGCCGCATCTCGTTAGGTTCATCCTGTAGAGGTCACACACATAAACTCAAGCAGTCAGATAAATCTTTCCAGCTGAAATATACAACATACACATTTTCACACACATTTTGTTGTTGTCTCAGCAACAGAGATATATTTCCTATGACGAATGTTGCGAATGTCTTTGTCTGCCAAGGTAGCTAACAACGATTGTCTGAAAGAGGTTAATGAAACTAAAACATTACATACAACAATAAGAAAACGACTAACAGCTTTCTTTGGCCATGGAATGAGAACAGAGGCATTGGAGAACATCGTGACAACTGGAAAGATCTTTGGGAAGATAAGCAGAGGCAGACCAAGAAAAGTGGTGCTGTGTGGATTGTGACGGTTACATGGAGGAATATCATCACAGAGTTGATCCAGAAAACCAAAGACCGAGATCTGTGGAGAATCATGAACGTCTACGCCAGCTGGCATGGCACTTGATGATGATGACACATTTTAACAGCAGCTTCATGCATTATATACAACACCACACTATCCCCACACCAGCATTAAAAGAACATGCTTATCTGAATGCTAAATCTATTTGCATTATCACTTTCATTGTCGTGCCGGTCTACTTACATTGGCAGAGCAGCGAGGCAGTTGAACAATAAGGTGGTAGTAGATATACCCAACTTTTAGATAAACATAATAATAAGCAAAGGTTTCCGGCTATCTTTAGTTATCCCATAATAACTCTGATCCACGATTCTGGTGATCGTGTGAGATGGTGAAACATGACCGCCCATACTTATCGGCATGACATGATGATGATGAATAAACGCTGGTAACACAGTAGGATCTACATACACGATATTGTCTACGTCATCGACAAAGCAGCTTCTTTAGAATCCGCACACGGGATTGATAGAGACAATGTGTATTGTGTGTTGTGTACCACATAAAATGGACGAATGTTAAGATTAGCAGAAGCATTTACTATTCCATTGGTTAAACCAACTTTGTATATGTAAAAAAGGCATGACAGTTTGATTAAATGAACGTGGTAGACAATGTAAATGACTGTGGGAATACGCGTGTTGTATTGTCAGATTGAAGGTCTTATCTGTTTGTTTCAATTTATGTGAGCTTGGCGAGGCCGAGAGGTTTACCGCGCTATCACTTAAACTTCCTCTTGTCACAGCGACGTAGTGGGTTCATTTCACAAGCCGGGCAGTAAGACTTTGACTTCTCGTTCTCGACTGGGGACGTAAATTACAAGTAACTTAGAAGTCGGAGAGGGTTCACCTAATGGCGAAGTACACTGGTAATAAGGAAAGCTAATCATGGCACTGAATCAGTGTTGCATACTCACTTGTAGGAACAACTACACCTGGCCTTGGAATGTGAGCGTAATTTCCACACAGTCCTACGCTAAACGGCAAGTATGGATTATCCCCCGCATATCCTATTACAGAACGCTGTCAACACCAGCATTTTACCACTGTTGTTGTTTTCTTGGCAAGATTACGCTCAGTAGTTTGCCATTGATTTCTGAGCGGCCGGCTCACATATCCCGTAAGTAATGGGCATGTCGAGAACCGTTACCGATTCTCGCGCTTTTGCGTTTGCTCACGTGGATAAACGGGATTAAGGAAAAAGTCGCTAACCCCTAGGCCAGGTAGATGGATTAGGACAATACAAATCAACCAAGTGGGGTAGATAATGTACGAAATTGTGGATTAGTAAAAGAGACTTTATACATCTGGAGTTGGATAACAGACAAAGCAGTGGATCAAGAAAAGAGACTTTACACATTTGGAGTTGGATAACAGACAAAATAGTGGATCAAGAAAGAGACTTATGCACCTAGGGCTATATAATAGAAAAAATAGTGGATCAGGAAAAGAGACATAAACCCAGCACAGGTAAAGTTAAACGAAAGATATGCTCACCACATGAGACCTGCTGGGTATGTGATCATATCTCCATACATTTAGACCAGTTGTAACTGGGCGGATGATGAGATCAATATCACACAGACCGCCTTGACTTCCTAGAATAGTTTCTGGTACTCGTGTTAATTTGGGTTGACCTGGGTCACTTCCTCGTATGTGAGAGGATTCGAACTCATGACTAGAGGACTGGCAGGCAATCGTGCTAGCTACTGCGAACTGTGGCTCCTATTTTGGGACTACACAACAGAAAAATATTGGATTAGGACAGACAGACAATCTTCCTTGGACGACGTCTGCAGAATGCACTTGTACAGAGAGTACAGCATCGAGAGTTCTGTTACAAACACTGATCAACAATTCCACATCGCGGCTTTCCATCTCGTTACAGGGCTCACATGTCCTGAAGGAGTGGCTATCCTCTGCCATGAAAGTTATGTAGTCACAAGGAGTGCAGGCGCAAGGTTCTCTTAGAGTTTGGGGTCTTCCCTCTCCTGAGCATTGCATCTCATCAGTGCCACCCGACAAGCAGGATATGAAAAGGGAGGCAAGATCTAAGTGTTCTCCAATCTTGATATGTGCGGTAGTCGTCCTTAGCACGTCATATGTTTCAAGGCGTGTTTTTATTTTGATGTGGAGAAGTTTTCTAGCAACTTGTACCAAAGTGACAGCACCATGCACAGCTCTGCTTCCCTTCTCCCAGCTCAGAATTCAAGGGGGGAGTGTTGCATGATCGATATTGTAATCGTACATTGTCGGATAATCATATGAGGCATTAACCATGTCATGGTTCAACACAGCGCATTTAGTTTCGGTGATTATAAAACAAGGTCAAATGGACATCGACAAATGATGATAAGATTAGACTTAGGCCTGTATTGTTTCTTGATATTATTTATTGATATTACAAATGTCACGAGAAGTGACATAACAGATGACACTAAGATTGCCCAATACATGAATCATATAATTGAAATCAGAAGTGACTATTAGAAGTGACCATGGAGGTCACCAAGAAAGTGACCATTAGAGGTTACCATAAGAAGTGACCATTAGAGGTGACCTTGAGAAGTGACAATTAGAAGTGACCACGGAAGTGACGATGGAACATCATCTCCATGTGCCATCGATAAGCTTGGGCGGCCATGATTCACCATGTTACACAATCACCACAGTCTGGGATTAGGTCTGTGTTCTTGTTCCGTCTATGTGGCCAGGCTGATCATGATATTCTATGCATCTGTAAATAGGTAGTTTGCCATTTCCCTCTTTCTTGACCGTAATCATACTGGTCGGAGACTGTAGCCATTGTCGCTATAAATAGATCGTCTCTCTGCCGTCATCAAACATGAAACCATAGCCAACAACTATCTGTTGGCCTGCCCAAGGATGTCTGCTAGGCTAGCGGAGAGCAGGAGGCACCTTACTTCTTCCTTGATGGGGAGATACCCTTATCCTGCTACCCGAGTCAATGATCAGTAGATGAGAAATATAAGTGACATTACAAGTGGCGATGACCGTGGCATCTAAAGCGACAGTTATAAGTGACGTAGAAGTGACATTAAAAGTTGCACTAGATATTTCCAATAGAAAAGCATTATAAGAGAGTATAGAAGCAACCTTACATAAGTACCACCATTTGGTCAACTCCAAAATTTAATAACATGTAAAGGACAGTTTACGGGCCATGAGGCCTAATGTGTATACGGTGCTAGGCCCACATTTTAGAAGACTCGACACTCAATGGATAATATTGTGAATATTACACCCATCGCGTTATTTCCCCATTATCTTTACGTGTACCAACTGTTAAAATGATTCGACCTGGGAATCCAGGTAGATGAAGAAACATCCCGTCTCTAGCGGGAATTCAAAAACCTGACCACTGATCAAACAGACACATGTACCAGCCAATACTCTACCACTGATCCAACAGACACATATACCAGCCAATGTGCCACCACTGACCCAACAGACACATGTACCAGTCAATGTACTACCACTGATCCAACAGACACATGTACCAGCCAATGTACTACCACTGATACAACAGACAGATGTACCAGCCAATGTGCTACCACTGATACAACTGATACATATGCCAGCCAATGTGCTACCACTGATACAACAGATACATGTACCAGTCAATGTGCTACCACTCATCCAAGAGACACATGTACCAGTCATTACGCTACCACTGATACAACAGACACATGTACCAGTCAATGTACTACCACTGATCCAACAGACACATGTACCAGCCAATGTACTACCACTAATACAACAGACACATGTACCAGCCAATGTACTACCACTGATACAACAGACAGATGTACCAGCCAATGTGCAACCACTGATACAACTGATACATATGCCAGCCAATGTGCTACCACTGATACAACAGATACATGTACCAGTCAATGTGCTACCACTCATCCAAGAGACACATGTACCAGTCATTACGCTACCACTGATACAACAGACACATGTACCAGCCAATGTACTCCAACGGTTCGAATTCAGAACGTAGATTATACCAAAATGAATACCATGGCATGTTTACACGTATTTTCCATTTTATTTTCCACTATTTGTGGGTGTGACATACGATTTACATACTGTTCATCTGCCCCCATTGAAACGGCCTCTTCACGTCCATTGAAAACTCCCAATGACATTTGGTAAAAGACTGGAACGCTCTGACATGGAAACAATACCCTACCTAATGTACACGCTTTCGCAAGCTTAATAAATGTCAATGTGTTGAAAATATGTGCCAGTAAAACTCACTCTATACACTTCAAACTGAACACATGTCTTAGAATTGCTTAACGCACCTGTTCTAAAGAAAGTCTTGAAATACTTTCGTCTGTCATAGTTACAAAATATTGTTGTACGACACACACACACACACACGCACACACACCACACACACACCACGCACACACACACACCACACACACACACACTTACACACACACACTTACACACACACACACACACACACACACACACCACAAGATATGTATTGAAACCTGCAGACCCACTTTATGTAGAGCTCCCATGGCGGATCTCACGAATGTGTACAACATTTAATTCCAGTCCCAAGCCAGGCAAAGATAATCCAAGACACAATGTTTACGTCACCTCTACTCTACTCAACTCCGCCCATCTCTACGCCATTCACCTCACGTCAATTCAGGTCAACTCAACACAATTAATTTCACGTCACTTCACGTCAATTCATCTCTTTTCAACTCAGCTCATCTTTACGCAATTCATTTCACGTCCAGTCAGTTCCTCTCAACACAATACAGTTCACCTCACATCATTCAACTCAATTCAACTCAATTCTTCCACACATATACGCACACACACACACACACACACACACACACACACACACACAAAGAAATATCATAAAAGTCACTCCGATATAGTCGGCGATGGTTTTTTTGTTGTTGTTGCGCTCACTCGCTTTGACTCAAACGTAGTCCACTTCTAGTGGCATGGATTGCATTTTGGGTGTGTATTATCTTTCATTATTACCAGTGTCTCTCGCCATCAGGCGAAGTCACTCCGACTTCAGCGGTAATCATAGTTTTCTTAAATGGAGCTTTTGCTTGCCTATTATATTATTAATCTCTGTCGTGCATCTTCCATTTGATTTTGTGTATGCTTCTATGGATTTAAATTAGCTACTTGGTTAAGATTGTCCCTTCAATTTCCATTTCATATTTTGGTGTCACTTTTTTTTTCTTTAATGTCACCTGTGTTACTGTTTTCTTGATACTTAAGGAGAGTCCTTTCATTTCACTCTCTGTTAATACAATTTCCAACATTTGTTGTTGACCTTTTGCAATTTTTTTGCCATCAATACAGTGTCATCTGCATAGTGTATATTGTTAATATATAACTTCCAGTTCGTATTCCTGACATCTATTGTTTTTAAAAATCTATTTCATTATCATGTTTCTATAGATATAAAGAGATTCGGTGACAAAACACATCCCTGTCGTACTCATAACATTATGTGCTCATACTTTTTTTATTTTGTTTTGTTTTATTTAAAGTTGCATATCCCTTACATGACGTTGTAGTCAACACAAGCATTTTTCAGCTGTTGTCGATGTATTTGGCAAGATTACTTACGCTCAGTACTTTGCCATTGCTTTCTGAGCTTCCGGCTCACAATCTGTCGCTTGATCAGCTACTGTTGAGAGAAGTCTCACAGGTACAGTAGAAGACAATGAGCCTAATCGCTAGGAAAGACTCCCCACTGAAGAAATAGCAGATGAGTGGCTCGTGAAAAACAAGGGAGTATGACAAATGTCCCAGGAAAGAAGTCTACTATTCTTACAGTGGCACAGGACTGCAGATAAAGTTGTACAGCTATACACACACAGATGACAGCAAACTTAGTTAGCAGCGACACGATGACCCTGTGGAAAAGAATTTATCCCCCAGACTTGACTTTAGCTATGCAGCTCGAAGAGGTCGATAAAAATGAAGATTCAACTTTCGTCCTACTCTCACACTTGTGTGATCTAATTAAATGTTAGATATGAGATAATAACCAGGATTGCTTATTTAGCAATAAGCGACAACACCGCTTATCACAAGTTTAATAACTGAAAGTAGAAATTATGAGTTCCCACAAGTAACGTAAAAGGAGAATAAGGGATGAGAAGTATAAAAAAAACGTTGTTCTCGGAGCGAGGTCAAATCCCTGTGTTTACTCTTATGTTTCTCCCAGTGAGCTCACTGATTTGTCTGTGCATATATTTTGTCTTTTTAACAGAATTTATTTCATTTTCTTGCACTACTCGTTTTAACCAACTTTGTATTTCCTTCATACATTTATCTCTTATTTCTTTATTTATTTTATCATACTCGCGTTTGTCATTTTTACTATTGTTCTTTTGTCCATCACCTTAAGATTTCTTCAGTCATCCATTTTCTTTCCTTTTGGCTTCTCTTCGGTAATATTTCTTTGCCTGTTAGATGAATGGAGTCTCTTAACATTTCACATTGTACATTTATAATCTGTATGTTAGCTATTGCATTGTACCGTTCTTTCACAGTTACTCTGTACTGTTCTTGAATTTCTTTATCTGCTTCAGAACACCTTTAATAAGCCTCATATTCCTAAACATTTTTTCTCTCTCTTAATCTTACTTTTATTTGTCCACATAGTGGTACATAATCTTTATTACAGTTAAACCAGGCATTGTCTTCACATTTAGCATTTCCAAATCTTATATTAATAAGTATGTATTCATATTTCTTGAGTAAAGTCTTATCAGGGCTTTTCCATGTATAACACCGTATTTTCTTGATGTTTAAACAGGTGTTTGGCAGTATCATATCACTTACATTTGCACATTCTATGAGTTTCTCTCCTATTTCATTTCTTGTACCTAACCATAATTCTTCATTACATCCTCAATTTTTCTCTTTCATTTTATTTTGCATTAAAACTCCTATTATTATTATTATTCTTATTATTATTATTATTATTATTATTATATTATTATTATTATTATTATTATTATGTTGTTGTTGTTGTTGTTGTTGTTGTTGTTGTTGTTGTTGTTGTTGTTGTTGTTGTTGTCGTTATTTTTATCTTGTGATCTAATTTGAGATATCGCCAGTTCTACGTTATCATTAAAGTTTTGTATTTCTTCATCAGTACTGCTTGTTGTTGGTGCATATACTTGTATGAATTAATATATATTTCTCTGCTTTCAATTTCACCACGATACTATCTAAATACAACAGTAACCATTAATTTATTTGGCTGTTTTTTTAATCAAATGATTTATTCCAGTCCTCCAGAATAAATTATTGTGTTTGTCAGTTATAATTCTATCTGATCTCTTCCACCTCATCTGACTTATGCCAAGGATATTCGTTTTCTGTCACAATAACTGTCATTTACTGCCAATGTATGCCCTGCGGTGTACGGCATGGGGGTCTTAAGCCTGAGGAATTAAGGCCGCCTGGCTAGTCCAGTCGCCGCGAATTGTGCAGGTTAGGATGTTCTTTTTGCTCCCGACAGAACAAATCCCACACCTTACCGATTATTCGAACCCAGGTCTCCAGAGGAAAATCCGGCGTTCTAGCCACTTGGCCAGCCGCTACTCATATTCGTTTTCATATATTTAATTATTTTATACTAGCTGACCCGGCCCGCTTCGCCCACCCCTGGCGGGGAGCTCTCATTTATTCATATAAGGCCCTGCTCCCGTTCCATTCCCAAAAAGACGATCCGTCCCGGCTACGCCCAGCTCCTGGCGGGGAGCGTCTAATTTATTCACATTCGGCCCCTGCCCCGTCCCCGTTCCGAAAAAGACGACCCGGCCCGGCTTCGCCCAGTTCCTGGTGGGGAACGTCTCATTTAAACCATATAGTAGTCATAAAAGCTCCCGTTCCCGTTCCCGGAAATATGGCGAACAAATTGGAAGAGAACAATCTTCATCCCAATAACTAAATAGGGCAATCTGAAACTCAATCAATCAATCAAGTGCCATGCCGGAAGCGTGTGCGGTTAGACTTGCCATTTCACTCGATCACCACAGTCGTGGATCAGCTCAGTGTTCCTGTCTCGCCCATGCCATGCTGTCCAAGCCATCCAGGTATTTTCCTATCGGTCTTCCTCTGGTCTGTTCCCTTCGATCTTGCAGCTGTCACTAAGCTGTCCCAGTCCATTTCTTCTCATAACATGTCCAAACATTTTGACTGCCTACGTCTAATTTCTCTGAAACTACTGAACGTAAGCTTACCAAGATATCACGAAACACCCAATAAATGCTGGGATGACTGTATAGATGTCGAAGAGAAATAAAAAGATGAGTTAGCAAATTTTCACGTATTTAAATATTGATATTTTTAAGATTTATCATTATATATAATACGCATATGAATGTAATAACTGTAGAAAACATTTTATAAAGCTTTGATAACAATGCAACAATTATATATAAAATATATCTAGCAATGCTACTAATAGTTATGTCCCTTGATATAACTTTTCTTAAGTTAAAGTCCCTCGCTATATATAATTTAATGTAATACACAATTTAATTTTATTACGCACATAGCTGTTTGTAAACTACCAAACTATGACAGTTGGCAGCACTGACATGAGAATAAGACGTGTAGAAAATTTCATCTCAATCGGATGGACCGTTCGCGCACGCATAAATAACATATTGACTCACAGACAGACATTCTATTTTACATATATAGATTATCGTTCAACTTTCCTAACTCATTTAGTGTCCTAACATTCATGTTACTATTTTATTGCTTTTGTTAACGTACTTGGACATTTGTGAAAGTCAAGAACAAATTAAACTGAGCACCAATTTAAAATTGCTAGCATGAAATCAATAAAATTTTGGATCAGATACAATTAGAGCAATCAAAACGATTACAAGTAAACAGGAACATTCACTAATTTGAGCATTTGCAAAATATGAGGTATAAAATGATGGACAGAATCACCAATGTAGAGCTCACGGAGAGAATTAAACAAATCCAACAGAAACAAGAGGTGAAGAAAAGATGCTGAAGCTGGATAGGACATTCATTCAGAAAGCCTGAGAATATTAAAAGTAGAAAAGTATGTGCCTGGAATCCACTGAGCAAACGAATCACTCATGAGAAGCTAGTGGAGAGAACCAGATATATTCTAGCAGATCAAGGAGAATCACTCATGAGAATCTAGGGGAGAGAATCAGATATATTCCAGCAGATCAAGGAGACTGACTCATGAGAAGCTAAGTGAGAGAACCAGATATTCCAGCAGATCAAAGAGAATCACTCATGAGAATTGGGGTGGGGGGGGGTGGGTGGGGAGAGAACCCGACATATTCCAGCAGATCAGCAGGTAAGGATAGGACACTGGCCACAGATATGACAGACATTGAGAATCATTATAACTTGAAAACAATGTTTTCCCATAGGGGATTTGAATAATGAAAGCTCTTACATAGGTTGCACAAGTTATTGACTGGTATATTTGGCCGCATCTCGTTAGGTTCATCCTGTAGAGGTCACACACATAACTCAAGCAGTCAGATAAATCTTTCCAGCTGAAATATACAACATACCATTTTCACACACATTTTGTTTGTTGTCTCAGCAACAGAGATATATTTCCTATGACGAATGTTGCGAATGTCTTTGTCTGCCAAGGTAGCTAACAACGATTGTCTGAAAGAGGTTAATGAAACTAAAACATTACATACAACAATAAGAAAACGACTAACAGCTTTCTTTGGCCATGGAATGAGAACAGAGGCATTGGAGAACATCGTGACAACTGGAAAGATCTTGGGAAGATAAGCAGAGGCAGACCAAGAAAAGTGGTGCTGTGTGGATGTGACGGTTACATGGAGGAATATCATCAACAGAGTTGATCCAGAAAACCAAAGACCGAGATCTGTGGAGAATCATGAACGTCTACGCCAGCTGGCATGGCACTTGATGATGATGACACATTTTAACAGCAGCTTCATGCATTATATACAACACCACACCTATCCCCACACCAGCATTAAAAGAACATGCTATCTGAATGCTAAATCTATTTGCATTATCACTTTCATTGTCGGTGCGGTCTACTTACATTGGCAGAGCAGCGAGGCAGTTGAACAATAAGGTGGTAGTAGATATACCCAACTTTTAGATAAACATAATAATAAGCAAAGGTTTCCGCTATCTTTAGTTATCCCATAATTAACTCTGATCCACGATTCTGGTGATCGTGTGAGATGGTGAAACATGACCGCCCATACTTATCGGCATGACATGATGATGATGAATAAACGCTGGTAACACAGTAGGATCTACATACACGATATTGTCTACGTCATCGACAAAGCAGCTTCTTTTAGAATCCGCACACGGGATTGATAGAGACAATGTGTATTGTGTGTTGTGTACCACATAAAATGGACGAATGTTAAGATTAGCAGAAGCATTTACTATTCCATTGGTTTAAACCAACTTTGTATATGTAAAAGGCATGACAGTTTGATTAAAATGAACGTGGTAGACAATGTAAATGACTGTGGGAATACGCGTGTTGTATTTGTCAGATGAAGGTCTTATCTGTTTGTTTCAATTATGTTGAGCTGGCGAGGCCGAGAGGTTTACCGCGCTATCACTTAAACTTCCTCTTGTCACAGCGACGTAGTGGGTTCATTTCACAAGCCGGACAGTAAGACTTTGACTTCTCGTTCTCGACTTGGGGACGTAAATTACAAGTAACTTAGAAGTCGGAGAGGGTTCACCTAATGGCGAAGTACACTGGTAATAAGAAAGCTAATCATGGCACTGAATCAGTGTTGCATACTCACTTGTAGGAACAACTACACCTGGCCTTGGAATGTGAGTGTAATTTCCACACAGTCCTACGCTAAACGGCAAGTATGGATTATTCCCCCGCATATCCTATTACAGAACGCTGTCAACACCAGCATTTTACCACTGTTGTTGTTTTCTTGGCAAGATTACGCTCAGTAGTTTGCCATTGATTTCTGAGCGGCCGGCTCACATATCCCGTAAGTAATGGGCATGTCGAGAACCGTTACCGATTCTCGCGCTTTGCGTTTGCTCACGTGGATAAACGGGATTAAGGAAAAAGTCGCTAACCCCTAGGCCAGGTAGATGGATTAGGACAATACAAATCAACCAAGTGGGTAGATAATGTACGAAATTGTGGATTAGTAAAGAGACTTTATACATCTGGAGTTGGATAACAGACAAAGCAGTGGATCAAGAAAAGAGACTTTACACATTTGGAGTTGGATAACAGACAAAATAGTGGATCAAGAAAAGAGACTTTATGCACCTAGGGCTATATAATAGAAAAATAGTGGATCAGGAAAAGAGACATAAACCCAGCACAGGTAAAGTTAAACGAAAGATATGCTCACCACATGAGACGTGCTGGGTATGTGATCATATCTCCATACATTTAGACCAGTTGTAACTGGGCGGATGATGAGATCAATATCACACAGACCGCCTTGACTTCCTAGAATAGTTTCTGGTACTCGTGTTAATTTGGGTGACCTGGTCACTTCCTCGTATGTGAGAGGATTCGAACTCATGACTGGAGGACTGGCAGGCAATCGTGCTAGCTACTGCGAACTGTGGCTCCTATTTTGGGACTACACAACAGAAAAATATTGGATTAGGACAGACAGACAATCTTCCTTGGACGACGTCTGCAGAATGCACTTGTACAGAGAGTACAGCATCGAGAGTTCTGTTACAAACACTGATCAACAATTCCACATCGCGGCTTTCCATCTCGTTACAGGGCTCACATGTCCTGAAGGAGTGGCTATCCTCTGCCATGAAAGTTATGTAGTCACAAGGAGTGCAGGCGCAAGGTTCTCTTAGAGTTTGGGGTCTTCCCTCTCCTGAGCATGCATCTCATCAGTGCCACCCGACAAGCAGATATGAAAAGGGAGGCAGATCTAAGTGTTCTCCAATCTTGATATGTGCGGTAGTCGTCCTTAGCACGTCATATGTTTCAAGGCGTGTTTTTTATTTTGATGTGGAGAGTTTTCTAGCAACTTGTACCAAAGTGACAGCACCATGCACAGCTCTGCTTCCCTTCTCCCAGCTCAGAATTCAAGGGGGGAGTGTTGCATGATCGATATTGTAATCGTACATTGTCGGATAATCATATGAGGCATTAACCATGTCATGGTTCAACACAGCGCATTTAGTTTCGGTGATTATAAACAAGGTCAAATGGACATCGACAAATGATGATAAGATTAGACTTAGGCCTGTATTGTTCCTTCTTGGGGTTTAAATATTTTAATGCCAGCCGGCTCTAACTCCATGCCCATACTTTAAAAGTTATTAGCCTATCCTTCAAGGTGTAACAGTCAACTTCAGCATCTTGAGGCTATTTCTGATTCATGAGCAAGCTTACGTTCAGCAGTTTGCCATTTTCGAATTACCGTCACTCATACCATTGTATGGAAACAACGCAAAGCGATCTGCAACCAAATCGACCACAGCTGTAATTCGAACGTAGGATGCGGGATTAAAAATTGTATTCGTAACACCTTTGCCACAAAGCCGGCGCCACAGAGCCCATATGGATATAGTGAGTCACAATCCCGCCACAGAGCACATCGGGACACAGTTAGTTACAATCACAGAGCACATCGGGACACAGTTGAGTACAATCACAGAGCACATCGGGGTATAGTTAGTTTCAATACCGCCACAGACCACATCGGGATATAGTTAGATACAATCCCGCCACATAGCACATCAGGATATAGTTGGTTACAAGCCCGCCACAGAGCACATCGGGATATAGTTGGTTACAATCACAGAGCATATCGGGATATAGTTGGTTACAATCACAGAGCACATCGGTTTATAGTTGGTTACAATCACAGAGCACATCAAGGTATAGTTGGTTACAATACAGGCAGTGTTGATGGAGATAATCTGGGAGCATTGGTGAATTGTGCTGAATAAATCGCTATTTTTGGACACAGTGATTACCTTCGGTTCTAATGGGAGGAGATGGACCTTTACCAGTGTTGATTCGTTACAGGCGTTACACACGTCGAGTGGATGAGGTTACGTGACGAAAAATGATGGACGCATGTACGGCACGGCTTGCACACCTAGTAGTAGTGCATTGTTACACTGTTACAGTAGTTACATTGATACGCACACATTGTTGGGCATGGAAATGCGATGACAGAGATTTAAAAACATAAGAACAAATACTGCTCTGCTAGAATGACAGAAATGAAAGCATGTAAGGATTGGAACAGATAGAGGAACACAAGTCACAATACTACGCGCATGCACAATCCTTCTGAAAATCAAGAATACGCCTGTAAATTTGAGTGATAATAAAGAATATTAACATTGGTTAGATGAACAAGAGAAAACACAAATCCAGCCAACCAGAGAGAAAAAAAAGGATACAGCCAACCAGAGAACACACAGATCCCACCAAGAAGGCAACACACAGATCCAGCCAAGAAGGAAACACACAGATCCAGCTCACAAGAGAACACACAGATCCAGTCAAGAAAGGAACACACAGATCCAGCTCAGAAGAGAACACACAGATCCAGCTCACAGAGAACACACAGATCCAGCCAAGAAGGGAACACACAGATCCAGCTCACAAGAGAACACACAGATCCAGTCAGAAAGGAACACACAGATCCAGCTCAGAAGAGAACACACAGATCCAGCTCACAAGAGAACACACAGATCCAGCCAAGAAGGGAACACACAGATTCAGCCAAGAAGGGAACACACAGATCCAGCGAACCAGAGAACACATAGATCCAGCCAAGAAGGGAACGCACAGATCCAGCCAAGAAGGGAACACACAGATCCAGCCAAGAAGGGAACACACAGATCCAGCTCACAAGAGAATACACAGATCCAGCCAAAAATGGAACACACAGAGCCAGCTCACAAGAGAACACACAGATCCAGCCAAGAAGGGAACACACGGATCCAGCTCACAAGAGAACACACAGATACAGGTCACAAGAGAACACACAGATCCAGCCAACAAGAGAACACACAGATCCAGCTCACAAGAGAACACACAGATCCAGCCTTCAAGAGAACACACAGATCCAGCCAACAACTGAACACACAGATCCAGGCAACAAGAACTCAGTAATGAAGAAGATTGGTTATTTACTGAGTGAGTGCCATAGGATGATTAATCGTCTCAAGCGACTTCCCGTATCTATCATAGGCTTATATACAGTAGTCTTCCCTTTCACAACCCCCTTTAATTTGATATACAATACAACATGCCTCCTACCATATTAACAACTTTTCTGTCATAACTGTGACATACTCCTATTTCCCATTTTCCGCCATCCATTTTTGTTTGGTCCAAACCTGTTTCTTTGACATTAAATCTGTTAAGACATATAACTTTTAATTTTAAGTAATAAAAAGGGCACACTAGCGAAGTTGATAGTGAACCACGCTGGCAGTGTCACGAGCACGGTGGGATGCGGTTTGGAAGCCTGGCTAGTTGCTTGTAAATGTAAAATAAATGATGAAACAAATAAGTAAATGAACAAAACAAACAATAATGGTCAACGTTTATTCATCATCTCATCTCATCAGGTTCCTCTTGTACCTTGCGGTGTTGAGGTGAAGCATAAACAGCGGGAGAGTGCCCACGTTTATTTAGTGTGGCAATTGTGTACTTACACGGTGTTTCTTTCTGTAAATTGTTTTTGTTTGTGTGTTTACGCGTGTTGTCGTTTGATTGTGTGCGTGTTTGTTTAAACAGAACGTTGCTGTTTGTGTTGTGTGACTATGTATATATTTACACATGAGCAAACATGATATAATATGATATTTATCTATGATTGACAACATAAAGTCAGTAAACGACCACCCTCCTCCACGATGTGACACATGTTGGGTACATGGTGCTAGCCCCATATTTGTATACACCGTTGGGGACTCCGGGGATGATGACGTCAATGTCACGCCGGCCGCCTTGACTTTCCGGAACAGATCCCAGTAGACAGGTTAGCCTGGGTCGACCTGGGGATCAGGTAAGTGTCTTAAAGTTTCATGATAATGAAGCTCAGACATGTTTACATTGGGAGGAGGTGATAATCAATAATATTCTTCTTCTTCTTCTTCAGCGTTCCGAGCCATTGAGGTTCTTTGCTGCAGATACAATCTGTCTCCATTCGTCTCTCTGGTTGACCTTCTCTTGCTAGTCGTTGATTCCAAGGGCTTGTAGGTCTGTATATATATATTATCTCTCCATGGGGGAACATTGGTCACCGATAAGAAAGAAATCCTTCAACGCTGGGCATAGCATTTCAGCAACATCTTAAATGCAACTTCCTTCTTTGATGATGAAACCATCAACTGCCTTCTTCAAGTTCCCACCAATGAGACACTTGATGACCTGCCAACCATAGTGGAAGTAAACAAAGCCATCCAGCAACTCTCCAGCGGCAAGGCACCTGGTCCTGACTCCATCCCAGCAGAGATATACAAGGCAGGTGGGCCGGTCCTAACAGAGCAGCTTCACCAAGTCTTTATAAACATATGGGTGAACGAGACCATGCCACAAGATTTCAAGGACGCGTCAATAGTCCACCTTTACAAACGTAAAGGAAACCGCCAATCCTGTGACAACCACCGAGGCATCTCCTTGCTTTCAATTGCAGGGAAGATACTCGCCAGAATTCTTCTCAATCGCCTCACAGCCCATCTCGATCAATGTCTTCTTCCTGAGAGTCAATGTGGCTTCAGAAAGGAACGTGGAACTGTTGACATGATTTTCGCTGCAAGGCAGCTGCAAGAGAAATGTCAGGAACAGAACTGCGAAATGTTCTCCACTTTCATTGACCTTACCAAGGCTTTTGATACAGTCAGCAGAGAAGGACTGAGGAAGATTATGGCAAAATATCGCCGTCCACGAAAGTTTGTCCAAATAGTGCGCCTATTTCATGATGGCATGCAGGCAAGAGTACAGCAAATTGGTGAACTGTCTGAACCCTTTCCTGTCACCATTGGAGTGAAGCAAGGATGTGTCCTGGCACCAACACTGTTCAGCCTCATGTTTTCAGCCATGTTGATGAATGCCTCCGGGAACGACGACATTGGAATAGACATCAACTACCGTATGGATGGCCAGAGGAAACGCTTTACAGACACTGAAAATCTCACTGAATGCTTTTGGAATTCATCATGACACCTGGGAGGCTGCAGCCAGAGACCGAAATTCGTGGTGTGCATCATTACGCAAGGGTGCAGTCATATGTGAGGCAATCAGGACTGCAAGATCTGTGAAGAAAAGGCAGGACAGAAAAACCACAGCAGGAAATGCTCCTCCAGAAACGTCAAGCATTCATTGCCCACATTGTCAAAGAACATTTCGAGCCAAAATAGGCCTTATCAGCCATCTTAGAACCCACGGCTCCATACCTTCAACCCCACTGGATGAATGAATGGTCATCATCATTCTTGATGGACAAACAACATATTATCTCTCCACCGTCTTCTTGGTCTACCTCGGGATCTACGGTCATTTATTTCCTGAGTGTAAGCGAGTTTTGTTTTCCTATCATCTTCCATTCTTTCTATATGCCCCAGCCATTGTAAATCAATAATAGTGGTTTTATTATATGTTGGAATGCAGTTTCAAGAATGTATATGCAACAGTCGGAAATGGCTGTCAAAGGCAGAGTTAAAAGACAACCATGTGAATGTGGAAGGCACAGGGAAACCACCACATTATCTTCCCAAGATTTCATGGTGACGCACATTTCAGAGATTAAGAAAATGGGGGAACCAAAATGTGACATAGAAATAGAAGGGGAAATTCTCAACCAAGTGGATAATTTTAAATACCTAGGGGCACTTATAACATCGGATGGAAGATGTACAACAGAGATTAAGAGCAGAATAGGGCAGGCAAACGCCGCATTTCAGAAAATGAAGAGTATCTTATGCAATAAGTCACTATCAATGAATGTAAGAAAGAGAGTGCTGAAATGCTATATAGAACCAGTTTTGCTGTAAGGCAGCGAATCTTGGAATGTAAATGAACAAATCAGGAAGAACTTAGAAGCAACTGAGATGTGGTTATTAATACGAATGCTGCGAATTCCTTGGACTGCCAGAGTAACTAACAACGATTGCCTGAAAGAGGCTAATAAAACGAGAACAATATATACAACAATAAGAAAGAGACAAACAGCTTTCTCTGGTAATGTGATGAGAAGAGAGGCATTGGAGAACATCGTGACAACTGGAAAGATCGAGGGGAAGTGAGGCAGAGGCAGACCAAGAGAAATGATTCTGGACGGATTTAGAAGGTGGCATGGAGGAATATCATCAGCAGAGTTAATCCAGAACACCAAAGACCGAGATCTGTGGAGAGCCATGAACGCCGACGCCAGCCGGCAGGGCACTTGATGGTGATGAAAATACCAATTGCAATAATAAATAAACATGCAGGTATTGATTAATACTAGTAGAAGTAAAGGAAAGACAAACTGATTAAAAGGCATCCATCCATACATCATGTGCCATGAAGATAAGCGTGGGCGGTCATGATTCGCCATTTCACTCGATCCACAGAGTCGTGGATCAGCTCAGTGTTCTTGTCTCGACCATACCACTTAGCCAAGCAATATAGGTATGTATCTATCTCACTGAACAGGCCGAGTGGCTAGAACGCAGGTTTCTCATTCGAGAGACCCGGGTTCGATCCCTCGGTAAGGTGTGGAATTTTTTTCTGTCGGGGGCAAAAAGAAAGTCCTAACCTGCACAGTTCGCGGCGACTGCACTAGCCAGGTAGCCTTAATTCCCCAGGCTCTAAGACCCCTCTGCCATACACCGCAAGGTACTATATTGGCAGTAAATGACAGTTGTTGTTTTTTTTGTCTGCCTTCCCCCTGATCTCTTCCTCTCAATCTTGGCTGCAATGGACACAGAGCAGAGAATGTTGCTCATACTATACCAGCACTTGATCCTCTCAGTAATTGATTATGGACTAGGACTGCTTACTGTCTCAAAGACTCAGCTGGTGAAATTACAGCGCATACAGAACGAAGCTATGCGGGTCATTCTGGGATGCACCAGAGACACCCCAGTAGTGTGTATGCATTACATCCTTGGTTTGCCGAATGTTGCTGGCAGGCTCAAGGTGATGCAGTCGAAGGCATTCCTCAGAGTAGCTGCTGTCCTGCTGACACAGATAACCCGTTGCATGAGGCGCTGGACACAGTTAAGGGTCAGCGGTTGATAAGAGGGAAATCATGGATGGCTCAGGCGGAGGATACGATCAGACAGGTGTGCATCTTGGAGATCATTAGGCTAGGAGAGGAGTAGGTCAGAGTGCCAGCGGAGCAGTCAAACTTGTGCAGAGTTATAATCACATTGAGCCGGGAGTCCAGAGAGTGGCCAGCAGGGGCCACGGAAGTGGAAATCCAGCAACTAATTCAGGATAATGCTCGCTCGGGTGATGTAATTATCTACACAGATGGTTCGGTGTTGAGAGGTGGGAGAAGTGCCTGGGGGTTCTTAGCAAAAGCTAATGGTCGACGTTTGGTGCAGGAGAGCCAGGCATATGATACCACAACATCTAGCTTAAGAATGGAAGTGGAGACGGTCAGTGCAGCTTTCCGCTGGGTGGATAATACGATACACACACACACACATACACACACACGCGCGCGCGCGCACACACACACACACACACATCGTGATTTTAACTGACTCTGAAAGCATGCTGATGAAGGTGAAGACAGGCAAGCTTCGGTCAGAGTGGCTTGCTTCGCTTTGGAGGTCACGCCTGGATCTTTTCTCCGGTGCATGCCGGTGTGCTGGGGAATGAACAAACGGACAGACTGACTGGCTCTGCACAACTTGGTGGAGTATTGATGCATGACAAGGCAGACGTGGTTGCGACCTTATAGGAGCACGTGTACACCTCGGAGGAGCAAATGGATCCCCATAGTCTGGCAAGAATGAGACAGCGAGGAGTGACGAGGGGATCTGGCCGACGCTCGACGCTCTGAGGAAAGGCGAGACGGACATATAAACAGATTGCTACTGGTACTACTGGTGTTGTAACTCTTCGCTGGTGCCATGGACAAGATTAACTTGTTGTTGACATGGACAAATATTGTCTTTGTCATCGATAAATAGGGGTTGATGCTTTATATACGTAGGATGAACTCAACATCGTTTGTTGAACAGAATACCGGTGCAGTTTTCTACAGTCTAATTTATTCACACGATACATGACACATTCGAAAACATAATCATCTGTTCCACACACAAGTTCACGAATATACGAAATATTATTCAAACAATTCTACAGAGTGGCGTAGTGTATAGCCATTGGTCTGATGATCAGGACTCCGTCCGCACCGGCCGAAGCCCAAAGTCTAACTGTCTAGTGACGTTTTTGTTCTCCCCAAAACGACCGGCCTGCCTACCACGTGTTTGTAAATACTCTAGAGATATGTCACATGGCAGTCTCCCTTCTGTCGACCGTGCTTAATACAACTCATGCCATGTCCTACACCTATATCAATAGGACCATAGCATTTCACTCCCCTTTAGTTGAAAAAAAAAATTTTGATTTTTTTTTCCCTTCACTAACTCTTCTAAATTCTACTTTGAAATTTTTTGTTTGTAGAACCAAAATTGCTAATATCTAAACGAAGTATTTTTTCTAAAGGGAAATCAATATTTAAATCAGTAAATTCAATTACTATAACACACTTTTCTCTAATCATCTTTTTAAAATCAAAATTTTAGTTCTACATTTGTGTCGAACTGCTTCTATACACAATTAGCCTCTTCTCGGTAAGTAGCGTATATAAACGTCCTCTGACAACTGTCTGTAGATTAAGCGCTAAAGCAACACGATCCAGCTTTTCGAGGGGTATTCTGGGTTAACGCTTCTCGTTTCCCAGGCCTCTTAACTGTCGTTTGTAACCAAGCTTACATTACATACATCTAGTTGGAATGAGTACTTTGTGACAATGTAATGTCAATGAACGCGCTCCTCCGATTTGACAAAAGTCATTAGATTCTAAATGTAGTGATTTCTATTAACACTTCTTTGTCCCAAAATATGTTGATATTATTCTTATAATTTCCAATAGACATATTCTATACCTTCTAAATCTGTGGAACCAAAAGTATAAAATTTGTAATTTCTGCTGTATGTTATCGACTGTCATGGTTCACCATTGCCATTATTTAACTTCATTTGGTAATCTTCATAACAATATGTCCATGACTCATTGTAAGTATACCAGGGTTTTACAATGTGCATTATCTTCTTTCAAATGCACTTGGTCATAATTTTTCACTATACTTTTTCAAACTCTTCTCTATGACCCATAGAACAAGCAACTTCCAGCTTACATCACAAAAGTAATAATATTTATATTTATATAGGACACGCATTTATTCGTCGTGTAGCCACAGCCTATAAGGGGCTAACTCTATGAGTTTCAGAAGGTCCCGCGGCCTCCTCATAGTAGTTCTTTCCCAATCTCCTCAAACCTGTCAAGGCCCTCACTCCCGAATGAGGGTAAGTGTGCGTCCTGGAAGTATTGCTTACAAGTCGTTTGTTTTTCTATCTCACTCCAGTGACATTATTCGTATTTTCTATCTTGTGGCCGCAGTTTCTAATGTCTCATGTGTCACTCAATCGTGACATTTGTCAATCACTTCTGTCTTTCGTTAGTTGTAGTTTATGATGTCCTATATGCCACTTAACACCATCAGTAGTATATAGGATCTAAACGAGTCGCTTTGTGCCATATTTTGTGGTATGAAAGGTGCCATGAAAGGTGGTATGGCGCGTGGTATGACGATGCCGCGTGGTATGACGATTCATACCACCCGGCCGAATATTCTTCGTGTTTTTCCTAGATCGATTTTTTGTGTGTGGATTGTCTTTGGGTTAAAAAAGTAAATAAATAAATAAAAAAATAAAAAGACTTGAAATGGCCGTAATATGCAAGGTAGTTGGTACTATTAATCAGAGTATGTGTAACAAGGAAAAGATCAATTGAACTAGGTGGGTAGGCTCAGTAAAGATGAGCTCGATAACGGCGGCGCCAGGTTTGCTAATTGTATCAGAAGATGTCAGCCGGTGTAATGCATTAATGATCTGTCCGTTTGTATAGACGGCGTAAGAGGTGTCAGGTGGTCGACAAACAGACGTGGTCAGACGGGGTGGTAAAGTGAGGGAAGTGTCGGGATGCAGGGCAGTGACCAAGGTCGGTCGGCCCAGTCGGGTTCGAGTCCTACTTGTAGTGGAGTAGTGTAGTAGTAGTCGAGTGTGTAACGGGGCTAGATGGTGGCATTGTTTGAGACTCGAAGTACGCGTCTGTTTGATAAGGATGTCCATCCTAGGCGACTCTTTTTAAGTGTATACTAAGCCGTAAATGTATAACAAAGGTGTCTACTGCTGCCATAGCGCTTGACAGGTTCGAAATCTACTGGGTGGTGGGGTAATGTGGCAGAAGGTGGGTGTGTAACGAAGCTAGGTGGGTATAATTGGTGGTTCAAATCACGCCCCTGGTCGCTAGCTATACCCAACATAGGCCCCGGAGGTTCGAGGTCAGCGGTATCGCTTTGCATTCTCCTCAGAAACCTAAGTTCCACAGCCAGCAGATTCAGCGTGACTGCTGATTGTCTTCACATTCATACAAAACTACAGGCGCAACACTCTTTTTCTCGTAGCAATTGCCATCTTTTTACTGGTCAATATGTTTGTCATCTTCGCCATGGCGATTCTTGTGCTAATCTCTTCAAGGCATCTCCCATCAGCTGTTATGACTGTTCCGAGATACTTGTATCTATTTACTTGTTTCAGAATGTTCCAATTTGCATGTATATTACATTGTGGTATTTCGTTCTTCCTAGTGACGATCATAACCGTGTCGTTTTATAATTAATTATAACCCTAGTTGTTCACTGTGTACAACACCACCTCTACTAAATATTGCAGATCCTACGCAGTGTCTGTTGATTACATAAATTATATGAAGGCAGTTCACAAGTTAAATTAGATGAAGATATTTTATTACAGAAATTAAATGAAGACATTTGATTAGAACTATTAAATAAAGCTACGAAAAAACAGAGACCTGCCGGTGTGAGAAAAGCATATAAGTATGTTAATGTCAGTTCCTGTGAATATATTTAGCAGAATTATTCTGAACAGTATATAAATATTTAGCTTTAAGGTGAAATCAATACTGCTGTACCGATCGGAAACACGAAGAAAGACTCAAACAACTACTAATAAACAATAAAAATTCATTAACTGGTGCCCATGTAGTTCACAATTGGAGTTCATGTTTCATTCGACAATTAGTATAAGGCCTGTAGTCACATTTGCGGCTTCAAAATATGTTTTCATATCATATGTAAATATGAAGATATATTTAACGTGATTTATAAGGACAAAATTCGGCATGTCACACGTTACAAAAGACAGATGTCGCTCAAACTTAACCATTAAGAGTGGAAAAAAGTATGTTGTAGATACGGTTATTCATTTTTTTGTAGTGGGATTTGGTAGTTTGTTGTTCTATCTGGTCCTGATATGTATATTTTCACCACATCTTCACTGATGTTTTTCATCTTGTCTGCTCATTGCGCCCGCTTCACAGTCATACAAAAGTACAGGTTCTATGAAAGACAGAGACACTTTGGCGGTATTATTAAGCAAAATGACAAATGAGAGGTCGTTTAATATGTAAGTATTTGTAATTAAATATACACAGGGCTGGCTGGTATCTAATGATAACAAAGGTAGCTAGTTTTAGAAAACGAAATAGATGTGCTACCATAATAATATCCACGCAGAATCGGTGTTACCGATTTCGCCTGGTCCTCACCAAAATCAGACATCGAAGAAGGGTAATGGCATTTTTGCAGTTGCGAAGTGCCGTATTAGAAGCCCATATATTAACCTCAAGGTGCGGGTTAATCCAAATCTTGTGAGTGTCTTCATTCTGATCTGGAGTTGTTTACCGTGCCCTCCACACAAACAGAGGTGGAATAGTGACTATGTGTAGCTTAACTGTGGTGGTACCATCTGGAGATATTAATCAGATACTTGGTACCCAGGTAAGATGACAGATAACCGATGCGAGAAAAGGTCGCGTGGCCCTCAACAAAACCAACAATGAAGTAATGGTGAAAAGAAATTGTGCGTCTCCGCGAAGCATTATTTTAGAAACCAAAGATTACAATCGATCTGAGAGGGTAATAATAGACAGTCTAATCCTACCAGAAAGATGTGTCTTATACACTGTGTACCAACGACAGACAGCTGGCCAAAAAGAACAATACGGGTCTAGAGGGTACCATAGATCATATGGAGGTAACAGCTTCAATTCCGACGGGGTTGTGTGGCGGAAATATTGGTTGTGTTAATTAGCTGTGATGGAGTTTACATCTCCGATCAACATGTTTTGAGAGGCCTAAATAGGCAGTAGTTTAAAGAATTCAAGTACATTATTACAAGTTAAATTACATATAACGTAAATACAGTGATAAGGACTAACGTAATGTCACAGTTCAATTATGTATAAAGTATCCATTTATTCATACTTCAACTATGTATACAGTTTTCCCTTTTCAATAGTGTTGCATTTGTTTTCTTGTTTGATTTTTATACACTAAAGCATGAGAATTGTTTGTGTGGTATTATTTTTCTGATATCTGCTCAAGAGACGATAGTTTTCAAGCTATGGCACATGTGATATTGAACGATAGTTTTCAAACTATCGCACATGTCATATTCTCCAATTGGTTTAGTAGGCCTCTTTCAGTCCTGAAGGACTATAGAGTTGTGCCGCTTGGGGGGTGCCTGGCAGCACCGCTGGTGACTGTATAGTCCAATTCGAGAATGACAATCCCTGTCACAGTTTCCGCATCTGTAAGACGAGGCAAGTCCCGCAGTAAGTGACTGCTCTTTGAGCCTGTGCCGTCTCTCCTCAGTTTTTTGGATCTGATTGCGCTCAAAGAGCACCAGTCGTTTCGTACATCTCTTCTCCAGCAGCATCTGTCTGTTGCAACTCTCTCCCACGTGTCTGGATCTATTCCAATGGTTTTCATATCTTGTTTGCACACATCCCTATATCGCATTTGGGGTCTTCCGGTTGGCCTCTTTCCTGTGGCTAGTTCTTCGTAAAGAAGATGTTTGGGAATACGTTCGTCCTCCATTTGAGATACGTGGCTCAACCACCGGAGGCGTCTCTGCTTGAGGAGGGTGTGCACTGTGGTAATATCTGCTCTTTCAAGCACCTGTTTGTTTGTTATGTGGTCTTTCTATGTTATGCCCAGAATACGTCTCAGACATCTCATGTGGAAGGAATTCAACTTCCTTTCCTGTCTTGAGTACAGGGTCCAGGATTCAGACCCGTTAGAGTAGTGTTGCTAACAACACACGCTTTATATACTTGAGCTTTTGTACGCTCTGTTAGTCTATTATTCTCCAAACTCTTTTAGCTAGCCTGGAAATGTTGTGGCTGCCTTTCCAATGCGTCTGTCGATTTCTGTCTCTAATGAAAGATTATCTGATATTGTCGATCCCAAATACACAAAATCGTGGACGACCTTCAATTCGTAATTAGAGATTTTCATTGACGGAGGCGCATCAGCATCTTGTTCCATCACCTGTGTTTTATTTAGGCTAATGGTGCGCCCAAAGTCTTTGCAGGCGGCTGCAAAACGATATATGAGCCTTTGGAGATCTTCTGCTGTATCAGTAGTCAGTACTGCATCATCTGCAAAAAGTAGTTCTCTTACGCATCTTGATCTTATTTTGGTCTTTGCCTTGAGTCTTGATGGGTTAAAAAGTTTGCCATCAGATCTTGTGTGGAGGTATATGCCTTCAGTGGCTGTCCCAAATGCTTGCCTTAAGAGAACAGCGAAGAAGATACCAAAGCGTGTAGGAGCAAGCACGCAGCCCTGCTTTACTCCGCTGCTGATGCTGAATGACTGGGATGTTGAGCCGTCAAATAAAATGGTCCCCTGCATGTTTTCGTGGAATGATTTCACGAGACTAAGAAGGGTGGGTGGACATATAACCTTTTCAAGGACCTTAAAAAGGCCGCTTCTGCTCACGAGGTCAAATTCCTTTGTGAGGTCGATGAAGGCAATATATAATGGCTTCCTCTGTTCTCTGCACTTCTCTTGGAGCTGCCGGAGTGAGAAAATCATATCGATGGTGGACCTGTTGGGTCTAAATCCGCACTGCGTTTCGGGGTAGATTCTTCCAGCAAGAATGTGTAATCTTTTAAGGATTACTCTGGCAAAAGTCTTGCCTGTAATGCTGAGAAGGGAAATGCCGCGATAGTTGTTGCAGTCGCTTCTGTCGCCTTTGTTTTTATAAAGGGTAACGATGTTTGCGTCCTTTCATATCTTGTGGTATTGATTTTTCTCTCCAGCAGAGCTGTAATATTGCATACAGTTCTGGGATGATTGTTTCTTTGCTACATTTTAAAATTTCAGGTAGAATACTATCTTTTCCAGGTGCCTTGCCGGATTTGAGAGAGTCTAGTGCTTCGCTGATTTCTGTGAGGCAAGGTTCGTTATCCAAGGCATGCATGGCGGACTGTTGATCGATGGCTTCCAGAGCTTCTTCGCTGACAGTGTTATCCACTGAGTATAGCTCTGAGTAGTGTTCTACCCAGCGATCCATTTGTTTCGCTCGATCTTTTATGATTACCCCCTCAGTTGATCGTAAAGGAGCCATCTTATTTTTTGATGGACCGACAGCTTGCTTGATGCCCTCATACATTCCTCTTATATTTCCAGTGTCTGCACAAGTTTGAATTTGAGCAGAAAGCTGTAGCCAGTACCTGTTCGCACATCTTCTTACCGTCTGTTGTACTCTTTTTCTGGCCGTTCGCAATGACTGCAGTGTTTTCTCTGAAGGTGATGTTTTATACATTGAGAATGCATGTCTCTTTATCTCCAGGACTGGGAGCATCTCTTCAGAGTGTGCTTCAAACCAGTCGGTTGACTTAGTTTGCTTCTTGCCAAACGTTAATAGTGCTGTATTGTAGATGGTGTCGCGAAAATGACTCCATCTCTCGGTGGAATTTCCGTCTGTGGGGCCGGGCAGAGTATCCGCTAGAGCCTGCATGAATTTGTTGACCTTCTCTTTATTTTGGGTGCCACTGGTGTCAATGCGTGGTCTTCCTTCTGTTCGGCTTCTGTAGATTCTCTTGGGCTTTATCTTCACCTTGCTGGAGACGAGTGAATGGTCGGTGTCGCAGTCAGCACTATGATAGCTGCGAGTCAGCCGTACATTGCGGAGATTGCTGCGTTTAGTGAGCACCAGGTCGAGTTGGTGCCAGTTCTTTGATCTGGGGTGCCTCCATGACACCTTGTGTTGAGGTTTCGTGTCAAAGAAGGTGTTGGTCACGCACAGATTATGGTGGCTGCAGAATTCCAAGAGACGTTGTCCATTGTCATTGATCTTCCCAACGCCAAACTGTCCTAGACATGAAGGCCAAGATTTCGTGGTCGGAGCCAACCCTGGCATTGAAATCCCCCAGGATAAAAAGATGTTGTTTCTCTGGTGTTTCACTGACTTCTTTGCTAAGGTCGTCATAGAACTTGTCTTTAGATTCTGATGCTGCAGTTAGTGTTGGGGCGTAAACGCTTATAATACTAACTGGGCCTGCCTCTGTCTGGAGTTGGAGCTTCAGTATTCTTTCAGTGCCATCACTTGGTGGTATGATGGAATTAAGCAGCTTGTTTCTGATAGCGAAGCCAACTCCATGCTCCCTGGTCTCTCCGCACGGCTTGCCATGCCAGTAGAAAGTGAAGTCCCTCTCCTTGATGCTTCCAGATTCTTGGAGTCTGGTCTCTTGCAGGGCGACAATGTCTATCCCCAGTCTTAGTAGTTCGTTGTTTATCACTGCAGTTTTGCGGGCATCCACAATCTCGTTTAGATCGTCTGAGATGCCAGGGGTCATGGTTCTTACGTTCCATGTTCCCAGCCTTAGGGCCGGTTGTTTTGTTTTTTTCTTGTTGCTAGGTGTATAGATTGCGGTCCATGTGTCAGGATTTTCCCCTAAGCTCCACACACCCTCAGGAGCAGATGAACCGTGGCGAGACAACACCTTATTGACTGGGGGATGCCCAGCTTAGGCGGGCGGTAGCTGTCTAGTGAGATACGATGATCTCTCCCACCGTCGGAAGTAGCCCCTGGCGCCTTGCTCTACGCCAATCGAGCATTAAGACTTATAACCGGCAAATGCTGCTTCCCGTGTTGTGTCACCGCTTTACGCGGTGCTGAAGTGACCTCTTCAGGGCACAAGCCTGGGCAATGGAAATCGGAGAACCAGCTGTTGCCCAGTAGCAAGGTTCCCCCTCTCCACGTCGCCGATGTTGACCAAGGGAAAGGCAGTAGCCAATGCAACTTGGCATCGGTGCCGTCGCAGGAGTTGCCAGAACTATGTTGTTTACAACATGGAACTGCCTTAGGGACTCCATCTCCGGATTTGTCCTCAGGGTTTACTCCCGAAGCCTTTCCCATATGGGTATACCCGCAAGGCAGCGGAGGTTTGAGATTTAGAGTTCCCTCTCTTAGAAGAGATACCAACCAAGGCTGACGAGCCTCCTCTGCCCGGGAATCAATAAGGAGGGAAGTCTACCATTCTTCCTTCCTGGCAGTGACCATACTGATCGGATGACCGTAGCCATTGTCTCTACTGAGAGATCCTCTGCCCACCGTCACTGACTTGAAACCATAACCAACAACTATCTGTCGGCTGCTCCCAAGTCCAATCCACCACCTGCTACCATGGCTTCACGTTACCCTGTTGGGGGGGGGCTAAACGGGTACTCCACCTTGCCCAAGGGTGTCCCGTAGGCTAGCGGAGGGAAGGAGGCGCCCCTGGCGCCTTGCTCTACGCCAATCGAGCATTAAGACTTATAACCGGCAAATGCTAGCTTCCCGTGTTGTGTCACCGCTTTACGCGGTGCTGAAGTGACCTCTTCAGGGCACAAGCCTGGGCAATGGAAATCGGAGAACCAGCTGTTGCCCAGTAGCAAGTTCCCCCTCTCCACGTCGCCGATGTTGACCAAGGGAAAGGCAGTAGCCAATGCAACTTGGCATCGGTGCCGTCGCAGGAGTTGCCAGAACTATGTTGTTTACAACATGGAACTGCCTTAGGGACTCCATCTCCGGATTTGTCCTCAGGGTTTACTCCCGAAGCCTTTCCCATATGGGTATACCCGCAAGGCAGCGGAGGTTTGAGATTTAGAGTTCCCTCTCTTAGAAGAGATACCAACCAAGGCTGACGAGCCTCCTCTGCCCGGGAATCAATAAGGAGGGAAGTCTACCATTCTTCCTTCCTGGCAGTGACCATACTGATCGGATGACCGTAGCCATTGTCTCTACTGAGAGATCCTCTGCCCACCGTCACTGACTTGAAACCATAACCAACAACTATCTGTCGGCTGCTCCCAAGTCCAATCCACCACCTGCTCCCATGGCTTCACGTTACCCTTTTTGGGGGGGGGGGGGCTAAACGGGTACTCCACCTTGCCCAAGGGTGTCCCGTAGGCTAGCGGAGGGAAGGAGGCACCTTACTTCTCCTTTGATAGGGTATACCCCTACCCCGCTACCCGGACATATACTCAAGTAATCCTTGGGTAATGTGCTGTTCAGTGGTGCTCGAAATCACACTGGAATGTCTATCGGGTTGACGCACAAAAAATTTTTTGAAGTTCACCAGACTCAGGTAAAGTTGACACAAAATAACTGTACTTTTTAAACTAAACGCAATTAGAACGTTTGTAAATGTATGGTGTGTGTAATGTCACTGAAGTCTGTAAAGGTTTGTATGCTGTCAAGTATTATTGTTAGTCGTTACCACAATCAACAACTTTCACGCTCACACTAACCCTACTCAATGACATTCAAGGGCACGGCCGCCATTTTGGATGTTAGGTACGAAATTTGTTGAATTTAGTGATAAGTCTGAAGACGCCTCGGTTGGCTTCAAATAATATCTTCACACTTATAATTTAATTAAATCAACTCTATTTAATCGTTACTTTACCTTAATCTATGACTTGCGCACTCCTATCGGCATTTTCACAATCGCTTCAAACTCGGACAAAAAAAAATTTACAAGTTCGCATTTGGTTCAAAACCCGGACGAAAGCCACCACGTTCCCACTTGCGTAGAGCAAGATAAGTAGCTCGTTTTCTGGCAAGTGTGAAGCAATATCAAACTATCAAATCACACGAAGTGAATATCCGAAAGTATTATTCACACGCTTTATTTACGCGCTGCATTTATTATCGCACAAACATCGCGCAATGACAATCCATAGCAATCATTACGGCATGAACAATATCACTACAATACATAATAATACATGCAAGCAATAAACATCTCACTTACAAGTCAAACTATTCAAGCGTTCGAATCAGTCTCCCACTGTCGTACAGGCTAGCTCTCAATGCAGATTCAAACACTCCTCGCATACCCATGCGACCTGTCCATTCAAACACCTAAACCCGTCTGCCAGTTCTGGCGTTCTACACGCTACACGCCAGTCGGCGCTCACGTCAGCTAGTGTGACCCCTGCAAGGTTCAAGGGTTGTACTGCTGACCAGCGGTCGTTTAAGCTTCGCTCAATTGCTGTGCTTGGCTGCTTATCCGGGCGTCGTCGAAGACGCCGCGTTCTCTCTGCAGTGTTTAACATCACTCAGGGTTGCGTGTTGTTATGTTGTCTGGCGTTGGTACAGACAACGCGTCGCAACCTCGGATGTGAGACCTTGACAATCATAATAGTAAAAGATCAGATTATACATGTATGGACAGATTATGTGAAAAACCTTTATGAGGATAACAGAAAGGACAGTATGATATTATATTTAATAATGAAGGACCATCAATTTTGAAGATGTAGGTTCGAAATATTCTTAAGCATACGAAAGCTGGCAAGGTCCCCGGTGCAGATAACATCACAACAGAAATGATTAAAGATTTAGAAGAATATGGACTAGATCAAGTCACCAGACTGCGGAACACATTATATGATACTGGAGATATATATGAATTATGTAACTCTGTATTTATTGCAATCCCAAAGAAATCAGGAGCCTTGGGATGTGATCAACATAGAACAATTAGAATAATGAGTCACATCACAAAGATTTTGCTACGAATAATCAGCATTGTAGGACGAAACATCAATAACATTAGATATGCAGATGATACAGTATTGATTGCAGACAATGCGCAGGATCTGCAACAATTAGTAGATGCAGTTGTTGTACACAGTGAGCAGCTAAGTTAAGCCTAACATGACGACCAGACGACCGACAAGAACACGGCGTGGTAAGAGGGCGGGCACACGCAGAAGGCGGTTAAAATGTGACAGATTGGGCATCGGACACGTTCGAGTACTGTACTGGAACTGTGCATCATTTAGTCAACGCCGACTCATTCTTGAAAAACTACTGTACGGAAACGATATTGTAGTCTTATAAGAAACACAGCTCGGCGACGGAACAGTTAATGTCGCGGGATTTCAGGGATTCTTTAACAGGCGGCACCTCGGAAAGGCCATTCTGGTCCGCGACAACATACTAGTGTCTGAGATCGATATGTCTTCCTGGAACAGTGATGCCCTGCAAGTGCAGGCATTAAGAATAATGACACCAGTGCAGCTTGTAATCGTGAACGTTTGTGCGCGAAATGGGAAGGTCGACGTGCGACAATGGCAGAGTTTGTTCGATATGGATGAAAGGCATATCATCTACTGTAGGGACTTCAATGCCAGAGGCAGTCAATGGGGGAATTGCATCACCAATAGACAGGGAGAAAATCTGGAGGACGCCCTGGCATCTGCTGCCCTAATCTGTCTGAATGATGGGAAGGTCACTAGAATAGCCACTCGACCAGGTGACTCTGACAGCATCATTGACTTGGCTCTGGTGTCGCCCACCATTGCACCAAAGTGCCGGTGGGGCACACTGGGATACCACGATAGTGACCACTACCCTTGTGTCATCCTGATCAAGAAAGACGGGGCCATGAGTCAAAGAAACAAGACAAACGCCTTCCCGTACGACAACACTGGTCAAGACGCCATAAGCAAGATCAGAAGAAGGAAACTAACTTCCTCCCGCAGGAGACAAGAAAGATGGTTGCAGCCACCATGGTGGAATGGAGAGGTCGAGAAGGCATGGCTGGGAAAGAGGCAGGCTGTCAAAGACTGGCAAAAGGCCAGAAAGGCTAACATGCCACAGTTTGAGTTGGCGAACCTGAAGACTGAGGTCGATAGGACGACGACTTTATTCAAATCCTGCGCCAAACAGGCCAAGGCCGAGAAATGGGACGAGTTCTGCAGGAAGGTGTGCTCCGAGCGATTTCTTACGACATTCTGGCGCCTCCACAAGAGGATGAACGGTGCTGCACAACGTAGGGGTATTCCAGACTTTCAAGGCACAGACCTCGCATGGAAAAAGTCGGATGCGGATAAAGGTAAGGCCCTTCTTGCACGCTACATAGAACAGACTGACCAGAAAGACGAGCCCGCCAGACAGAGGACCACAACGACACTCTCTCAGTTGTGCAAGGGGGTCGGGACAGACGAAGAATGGACAATCACAGCTGAGATATTGCGTACGATGCTCAAGAAATCACCTAACACCGCCCCAGGCCCAGACGTCATCCGATATGGTGACCTACTGATGAAGTCAGATGATGACATGGAAGAACTGGCCAGAGAATTCAACACAAGTATCTAGAGGGGTCAGGTCAAAGAAGAATGGCTACACAGCTACTTGCTGCCGTTGCCAAAACCAAACAAAGACCATTAAAAGATAAGCGGCTACAGAATCATTACGATGCAGAATACTGTTGGCAAGCTACTGGAGAAAATTGTCGCACACAGACTTTCTTGGGACTTGGAACAGCTCGGCTGCTTCCCGCCCACACTTGGAGGATACAGACGCAACAAAGAGTCATGGCTGAATGCAGAGGTCTTTGCTCAAGATGTTTACGAAGGATTTCAGGTCAGAGAAGAGACATGTGCGGCCGCCATAGACTTAGAGGACGCATATAACAGAGTATCGTTCGAGCACTTGATGCAAACCCTCCTCAGACTGAAAGTGCACCCTCACCTTTTACGATGGATAGCTGCAGTTCTGCTTCAAAGGAAGGTGGTGCTAAGATGCGGGAGTTGGTCTTCTGAGCCGATAACGATATGTCCAGGATTGCCGCAGGGTTCACCACTGTCACCAGTACTATTCAACGTGTATACGGTGCCGATCACTGAACAACAGTTGGACGGAAGGGGTAGGACTCGTTGACGACATCCTCTTGTATCGACAGGGTCGAGATAGACAGGCGGTTGATATTGATATGAAGGGCGAACTAGATCGAATTTCCTCATGGTGTGCTGATGCTGATGCCCTTGTCAACCCTGCAAAGGCAACGGTTACATGGTTCTCTCTAAACAACCATATTGTGAAAACAGACCTGCCGGCAGTAAGAATGGATGGGAGCAGTTTGAGTAGAACCCAGTCAATGACATGTCTTGGCGTGAGGCTTGATCGTAGCCTGTCCTTCAGAGATCATGTCGATTATGTCATAACGAAGGCTCGAAAAGGTTTGTCAGCAATGAGAGTCATGGCGACTGCCAATATCGAGCAAAGACTGCTAATACTTCTGTTCCAAGGACTTGTGCTTTCACGCATCGAGTATGTCCTGGCCATCCTCACTGTCAGCCCTACACAGATTGGAAGACTTGAAAAGGTACAAAACGAAGCCATGCGCATCATTTTGGGCTGCACGAGAGACACCAGCTGTGTAGCAATGAGATACCTCCTTGACTTCCCGACAATGGAACACAGGATCAAGATCTGGAGAGCTCGTGCATACTTAAAAATAAGTGCAGATGAGCAGCACCCTCTGCATGACGCTATATTCAGAGAAAAGGGTGACAGGCTAAAGAGGGGCAAATCATGGATGGGTCGGGCGGAAGATGTCGTCAGACAGGTCTGCAGTCTTACCAGTATCAACCCCGGCAAGGAATGGGTGCCGGTGCCTCCAGCTTTTAAGTGCACTTTCTCCTGCATTATCACACTCGACAGACGGTGCAGAGAGCAGAACCCTGCCGCTGTCAATGCAGAGGTTAACGCGCTCATCTATGAACACTCAGATAGCCCCGAAGTGCTCATCTATACAGATGGATCTGTGGTAAAGCAGCAGAGAAGTGCATGGGCATTTACAGCCCGTTCAGCGGGCCTGAACCGTTCAAGAATCCAGTGGTGCCCACTCTATGACCACGAGCAGCATGACGATGGAGGTGATGGCAGTTACACAGGCTTTCATATGGCTGGAGTCACAGCATTATACCAACGTGTGTGTACTAAGTGATTCAATGAGCATGATTCAGAAGGTCGAAGCTGGATTTGTACGTAGACAGTGGACTGAATCGCTGCGGAAGTCTGTTGTCCGTAAAGTCACCTTCATCTTCGTCCCGGGACATGCGGGAGTCGAGGGAAATGAACGAGCTGACAAACTGGCTGGCTCTGCACCCCCTGTAGATGGCCAGACCATGGATCGTGCCGATGTTATTAACGTGCTTAAAGATATGGCGAGAACAGAGGACTTTGACGTCAATGATTCCACATCGCTGTCCAGGATGAAAGACCTGGGAGTAAGAATCGGCACAGCCAGACGCAAGAGGTACATCTGGAAAACAAAGCGCCTCGTCAACTGGCACTATTAGCCACCGGACGCTGATGCATATGCTGGGGGGAGGATCTGAGCACCTATGGACATGTCCGGAGTGCAACGAAGATACCCCAACTGATAACTGGTAACTGATAACTGAACAGTGAGCAACTGGGTTTAGAATTAAATTGTAAAAAGACTCAGTTTATGGTCGTCACTAGGAAGAACGAAGTACCACAATGTAATATACAAGCAGATGGGAATATTCTTCAACAAGTCAATTGATACAATTATCACGGAACAGTCATAACATTTGATGGGAGATGCCTTGAAGAGATTAGAACAAGAATCGCCATGGCGAAAGTAGACTTTAGCAAGATGAAAAACATTCTGACCAATAAAAAGATGTCAATTGAAACGAGAAAAAGAGTGTTGAGGTGATACATAGAGCCTGTTCTTTTGTGTGGATGTGAAACTTGGACAATGTGCAGTCAAGCTGAAAAACATTTGATGGCTACAGAAATCAGGTTTCTGAGGAAAATGCAATGAGTACCATGGACAGATCAAAGGGAACAGACCAAGAGGAAGACCGAGAGGAAAATACATGGATGGCTTGGCCACATGGCATGGACGAGACATGAACACTGAGCTGATCCACGACTCTGGTGATCGAGTGAAATGGCGAGTCATGACGGCCTACGCATGGCACATGATTGATTGAATCTAAATAACAGAAAAACAGTTTTATTGGTTATTATAAAGGAAAATTGAATATCCAAATACATCATCGAAGTGAATAGAACCTATATGAAATAAGTAAATTCGTTTGCTGTTTTGTGGGTATTTATATATATATATATATATGTTGAATAGCACAAGCGAAGGCGGCATTTCACAAGATAAAGAATAGTCTCTGCAATTTATATTTGTCAAATGTGGTGTGGAAAACAGTTCTTAAGAACCATAATGAGCCATTCCCTAAAGTATAGAAGCGTGTCATGGACATTTAGCTAGCAAGTGAGGAACTATGTGAAGGCGACCAAGATGTGGTGTTGTAGAACAATAATCTGAATTTGAATAACGAAGACACAAACAATAGATTGCACGATTTATTGCCTGGCATATTTCGCTGCATCTCGTCAGGTACATACTGCAGAAATCACACAACTTACGTGAATTAACTAGATAAATCCTTCAAGTTGAAATATACACATATTCGCACAATAATGTCACTTATCTACCACGGTAATTTTAAGCACTCTAACATGTCTTTCTGTTTGCACAATTCTGGCTTGCGTTGATAGATCATAATTGCTTCTGCAAATTTTAACAAGCGAGTATTTTGTGTGTTAAACAACACGCGAAAGGCAGTGTTTCAGTCCACCACATGGCCACTGGCGACGATGTGCCTACCAATTGAAGAATTCTACCAATGTAAACGGCCTGGCATCTACATGTGAATTGGTAAATACAATTGTTTGTGGCGTACAGAGGCACAGGCTCTTTGACTGCTGGTATAGGAATCGGTACGGTTTTAAATCTAATGACTGGAGTTGCCGCACAGAATGTTCGACCTACTGCTGTAGTAAGCCGGTCTTGTAGACGTTGCATTACGTCATCCCCTCGAAAGGTTAGCTGGATGAATACCTTGAGTTTAGGGACTGTAGTTACGTCTGCTTTGGGTTTGGGCTGTTGGCAGTGGCGCTTTATAAATCCTGTGGAGTACCCATTCAGGTTTAAGACATTCTTCAGAGTTTCAAATTCCTCTGTCAGTGTGTCCTGGGTGCATATCTTAATACTATCTTAATAATCTGAATACTTTGGACGGATAGAAAGAATAATGACAACTGGTTACTCGCATCACAAAATTACAGTCCATATTCTTTGGGTATGTCATGAGAAGGGAAAAGCTGGAGTATGTCGTCACAGCTGGAAAGTTGGAGGGGAGGAGAGGCAGAGGGAGGATAAGAGGGAAGATACTGAGCAGTATGACATGATGGCATGGAGGAACATTAGTATCAGAAACAACTGGCAGCAGAAGACACAGAAGGCTGTGGACATACATGTTCCCGAACGCATTACATAGCATGGACTGTAACAAGAAGATGACATCATGAGATATAAATGTATAATTCTATAAAAGTAGATAGTTGTATAGGATATTCTACTACTACTACTACTACTACTACTACTACTACTACTACTACTACTACTACTACTACTACTACTACTACTACTACTACTACTACTACTACTACTACTACTACTACTACTACTAATACTACTACTACTACTACTAATACTACTACTACTACTACTACTACTACTACTACTACTACTACTACTACTACTGCTTCTACTACTACTACTACTACTACTACTACTACTACTACTACTACTACTACTACTACTGCTTCTACTACTGCTACTGCTACTACTACTACTACTACTACTACTACTACTACTACTACTACTACTACTACTACTACTACTACTACTACTACTACTACTACTATAGTATTTCCCACAAAGAATGCCTTCATTCACCATCAATTATTTTGAAAACTGTCTGTTGCATCGTTATGAAATTTTTCCAGCCGTCTTATATTTACCCTCACCCAAGGAATGTGTCTTTGATAGGTCCAAAAACAACTTAAATCATCGAAAGCGGCGACATTTCTTTGATGTTTTGCAGAAAAACTAGTGATTTCTCGCTAACAAATTTATGTTTACAGTAATGAAAGCCCCGCCAATTCAGATGACACACAAGGCGTATCCGGATTCGTATGGGAGTGGGTGCAATGACAAAAGTAGCTTAAAATCGACAGGGTCGGCTGCATTGCACCAGGTGTTTATCCCATATGATTCAGTTTCTTCCCGCAGCGTGGAAAGCGTCGCACAAAGCGCGAACTCCGTACCTCCAGCGACGAGCCTCGGGAGTCTCCGAAAAAATGCACTCGTGAAATGAAGGACGCATCCCGGAATCGAACGTACAACCTTCGGAGCCCGAGTCAGACGGCTTGACCACTTCACCACGGAGAATTCCGAGAGGGGTGCAATGTGTAATATTAGTAAAGACAGAGAATTTACAGAGGCATGGGGTAAACAATTTGTAAATTGACAGGAAAGAAGAAGGAATATATTTCTTACCTTATTTTTCATTTCCTTCTTGTTTCTTCAGCTGCTGGTTAATAATGTGTACACAAGTATTCGTGTTAGCTTTTATATTGAGTTCGTGAAAGCTTCCAAATAGCTGTGCGTTAATGTGCATATGGAGTGACCAGAAATGATACCGCAATTTAGTCATCATGTTTCCATTTTTAAGGATCTGTTCAGCTGTTTGTGTAGTTTGTTCACACGTACACATGGGTGACAGACCCGCTTTGAGTCTTCGTAAAAGATTGTCTACTCTGCTGTTTACCGTTCAGAGACGGAACATGATTACCTGTTTTGCACTAATGAAAATAGTTGTCAGTGTCTCTGTAGTGGGCTTTCTTCTTAACGCCCAAGATATTGGTCCACTTTTCATTGAAGTTTATAGGTTGATTCTGTATGCACGTGTGTCGTCCCCTAATTCGACAACGTGATTGCTCTCACGTTTCTTGTTATGCCACAATATGTCAGTTTCCTCCACAATATAAAAATGCTGGATGCCAAAGAAACAGTGACTGTAATAAAACTTAGGGTTTGGTTGAGAAAGAACAATAACATAGAGCTATCCAAAACAACTGTGGAAAATTATAAGGATATTATCTTCACTTTTGAAAGTACAAGGGCGTGCGGTAGAAATTTTCTTTGCGAGCAACAGCATTTGGGAGCCTTGAGAAGCAGATACCTACGTGAAATAAGGGAAATGCGCAAAACAAAAATTATGACATAGTGTATTTGGATGAGACGTGGATCAATGCGCACCACACAAGTGAAAAGGAATGGCAATCAATGGATGGAAAGATAAAGCGTTATGTGCCCAGTAAAGGACAGAGTTTGGTCAAAGCCTATGCTGGTAGCACTCATAATGGCTTACAACAGAATGCTGGGCCCTTGTTCGTATCAAAGCATACAGACAATAGGGATTATCATAATGAGATGAATGGTAATGTATTTAGAGATTGGCTCGAGAATACAGTACTTCCATCCCTTGATAGACCGTCTTGTCTATTCATGGACAATGCATCATATCACAATGTTGTTGCCCAAGAAGACAAAATACCTACGGCATCGAGCACAAAGGAAGCAATAAAGATATGGCTCCGAAGGGAAAATATACCATTTCCAGAAACATATTTCAAGCTACAGTTGTTGTCCCTTGTAAAACGCGCAAAAAAGCAAGAAATTTCAAATCGACAAGTTGATAGAAGAGCAGGGCCATAGGTTCTTGAGACTTCCGCCGTATCATTCAAATTTAAACCCTATAGGACTTGTGTGGGCTAAAATTAAAGGACAAGTGGCAGCGGCTAAAATTAAAGGACAAGTGGCAGCGGCCAAACTACATTCAAATTGTCTGACCCCGTCCGCGCTTTTAAATATTGATAAAAGTTACTGGAAAAAATGTGATGACCATGTGTTGAAAGAGGAAGATGACTATTGGAGAAAGGATGGATTGAATTTTATGCAACGGAGAGCAATCATTAACCTACTGGAATCGTCCGACACAGATTAAGGTCTGAGCAGATCGCAGACCTTAATCTATGTACACACTTACTGGGATATTTTGCTCCAAATATTCAGACGAATTGCAGACCCTAAACATTACAGCATCAGCACAATGTCAATGGCAACAGTTTGTATTCCATAGTGATGAATTTTCAATTCCGCAGGCCCTCAGCGGAAACAAACAACTGTATTGAAAAAAACAACACACACACACACACACACTAAACGCATTGAAAACCAACAGACAGACAGACAGACAGACAGACAGACTGACAGACAGACAGACAGACAGACAGACAGACAGATAGATAGATAGATAGATAGATAGATAGATAGATAGATAGATAGATA
>JACEFZ010004070.1:0-170000 GCA_014155875.1 Cepaea nemoralis | reverse complement strand
AAGATGCAAAGGTAGATCGTTAATATATATGGCAACAGACAGACAGCCAGACAGACAGACATAGAGATAGATAGATAGATAGATAGATAGATAGATAGATAGATAGATAGATAGATAGATAGATAGATAGATAGATAGATAGATAGATAGGTAGATAGAAAGACAGCCGGGCTGGATCGTCAGACAGACAGACAGACATACAGGCAGACAGACAGACAGACAGACAGACAGACAGACATAGAGATAGATAGATAGATAGATAGATAGATAGATAGATAGATAGATAGACAGATAGATAGATAGATAGATAGATAGATAGATAGATAGATAGATAGATAGATAGATAGATAGATAGATAGATAGAAAGACAGCCGGGCTGGGTCGTCAGACAGACAGACAGACAGACAGACAGACAGACAGACAGACATATAGATAGATAGATAGATAGATAGATAGATAGATAGATAGATAGATAGATAGATAGATAGATAGATAGATAGATAGATAGATAGATAGATAGATAGATAGATAGATAGATAGATAGATAGATAGATAGATAGACAGAACGAACGAACGAACGAACGAACAAAGTTTATTTTCAAAGGGTTAAGAATTGGGCACGCAGGCCCGTCTAACATTCTGCCCTTCTATCACTCTCTTTCATACATTATTTCATTCACACATCATTCAAGGCTAACAAAGAACAGTAACAATATAAAAGATATGCATTATAAAGGCATGGGCAAAATGCAAACATCAAAACTACACGACGCAGTAATATTAGATAATGGTCTGACACTTGTTATTAGCCATGTGGAATATACTGGCCTACAAAAAGGTGATTGGCTGTTATACTAGGGTTTTGTTATTATTATTATTATCTCAATTATTAAGGGGGAAGGTAATCCGTATTGTGATAGTGTTCGAATAATTTGCGATTATATGAATAGATAGATAGATTATATGAATAGATAGATAGATAGATAGATAGATAGATAGATAGATAGATAGATAGATAGATAGATAGATAGATAGATAGATAGATAGATAGATAGATAGATAGGTAGGTAGGTAGACAGAGAGATAGATAGACAGATAGATAGATAGATAGATAGATAGATAGATAGATAGATAGATAGATAGATAGATAGATAGATAGATAGATAGATAGATAGATAGATAGATAGATAGATAGATAGATAGATAGATCTTTGCCAGGGCCTGGGCGAAGCCGGGCCGGGTCAGCTAGTATAAAAATAAAACCTAGTGAGAGTAATGGCAGCTAGTGATTATTGTTATTAAAAATAGACAGATGGAACTGACTATTGAGGTGAGTCCAGCGCCGACATCACAGCACACTTGACACATTGTCCTCAACTACAACAGCAAGTGAAGAGTTCCATGTATCTGTGTTTATGCGTGTGTGTGTGTATATGAGTCAGTGTGTTTAGTGTACATGTGTATGTGTCTGTGTGTATGTGTATGTGTCTATGTATATGTGTCAGTATGCGTGTGTATATGTGTCTGTGTGTATATGTCTGTGTGAATGTGTCTCTGTGTAAGGGTCTGTCTGTGTGTCTGCGTTTGCATGTCAATAATGGTCTGTGTGTATTTGTCTATATGTCTGTGTGTTTGTGTCTGTGAGTATGTCTGTGTGTACGACCGAAGTTAGGAAAGAGGTCACATCAAGCGAGCTGGTGACTGTACTACCAAGGTTCACAGATACGGGTCGATATCTTAGTATTAAAAGATCTAACGTAATCATTTGGTATCACTTGAAACATCGAATGTGATAATCGATGTCTGTTAAAGGATCTAACAAGATATATCTGTTACAATAGTATTTACACATATTTACAGCTGTTTACAAAAAAGAATACGATGTAAACAAAACAAGGCTATTAATGCAATAACTATAAACTAATTACCTTAGAAAACCTGTAATCTGTTCGTCATATTACCGATCTGGCTGTCTTTAAGATTATGTAAGTCAACTCTTTCACATTAAATTATATATGTTTACCTGACAATAGGCCCTAAATATATTCCTTACGGCAGCAACGATTATTTTGGTTTGACACACATACATTCTTTAGAATGAAACGGATTATACCGTATTTATTGCTCCCAACATATGATTGGCTAATTTTCATGTGTACCAATCAGAGTGTCTTGTATGATTGGCTAATTTCCTTGTTTACCATTTAACATGTGTCAGTCAGTTAATTAGTTAGTCGCAGTTCCAACTTCACAGCAACGGGTCGTCCCCATTATGCTCCTTTCCTGCGCCAGTGAATATCACACAAAATGCTCCCCACTGCCCAATGTGAAAAGTGTGTGATTGGTTAATGTACTTGAGTACCTATCAATATGCCATGTGTGATTGGCTATTATTTAAGTGTTCAAATCAGTGTGTCTTATGTGATTGGTTGTTCTTCATGTTTACCAGTCAATGTGTCTTGTGTGATTGGCTAATTTTCATGTGTTTTAATCAACATGCCACATGTGAATAGCTTATCTCTATAAGAGAGTTTATTCGCAACCAAGTTGCGAATAAACGAAGTCTCTATTCGCAACCAAGTTGCGAATAAACGAAGTCTCTATTCGCAACCAAGAGTAGATACAAACAAGCTGTGAGAAATCCTTAAACAATATGGAGTGAGTACACATCTAACAAACCAATGTAGAAGCTTATACAATTAAGCAGCCATGTGCGGGGAATGCCCAAGTCTGCCCCTGCCTGAAGTCTGAGTGGGTTTACCTGATGGTGAGGGACAATGGTAATAGGAAAAATAATCCACATGCAAATATCAGTCCAGTGCACTCTCCAGTAGTGGCAGCTATTAGTAGTAGCACGTATATTGGCTACGCTTGCGTTCAAAGCGAACGAACAAACAACAACAAATTCAGAATATCCTATAAACCTCTCATGATATATTTGATATTTCCGTGAATTAATCCTGACACTGTTATGTATGGCTTGGTTTGGCAAATCAACAGAATGTGTGTGTGTGTGTGTTTTTTTTTAAATTTCCGGGCATGTTTACGTTCAGTAGTTTGCCATTTCTTTCTGAACTACCGGCACTCATACCTCTGTATGAAAACCAACGCAAGGCGGTCTGCTTCCAAATCGCCGCAGCTAGGTTTCGAACGCGGTATGCAGGATTACGAAATGCATTCATAACCACTTCACTACAGACCCGGCGACTATTCATGTTTGTTTCAGAAGGTACAGTTAGTTGGATGTCTTTTACAGGACATCACAATCAACCACGGAATTTATTCCAGAAGTTGGTGTTGTTGCCTTCCACTTAGGCCGTTAGGCGTCGTGGAGAAGGTTAATTGAAGCGCCTTTCCTCGTTTCCTACCGGTTTACCGGATAAATAATTACTATCAGTGCCAGTAAGTTAGCTAATTTTATCAAAATGCCGAATAACTGTCTTTGTACTTAGTTATCTTGTCGCTTTCATTTAATTGATTTCTGAAAAAATGAAAAACAAATAATATTCACCGGTGGGGAATCGTACCAGGTTACAAGCGGAGATGTTTACCGCTTTGCTACTGGGACCTCAATGAAAGTTTAACACGAATGTCTAATACAGTCAAACACATGTCCCGATGACGTCACGTATATCACGTGACTAACCGTTGGTTGCGAATAGAGACTTCGTTTATTCGCAACTTGGTTGCGAAGAGACACTTTGTATCTCTATACCTGCCAGTCAACATGTCATGGGTGATTGGCTAATGTTCGTGTGTACAAATCATTGTCTTGTGTGACTGGTTAATTTTCATGTGCATCAATCAACATGCCTTGCGTGATTGGTTATCTTCACATGTACCGTCAACATGTCGTATGTGATTGCGCGTCTGATTGGTCAGAACATAATAAAGGGAGATTCTGCCTCACGCAGCTGTTAAAACTTTCTGGAACTAAAGAGTTAAAGGTATAATAGTTTATTACAGAATAAAGTCTAGTTATAATAGCCATCTTTGCAAGAATGTGCTCAAGAAACAAGATCAGTAAATGGTTAAAGAGTAAAGGTCATGAGAGTTTGGTTCCAGATTGTTCTATCTGAGCAATGCTTTGCTGTTAAAGATCAAGTGTTGAAGATCAAGTGCTTAAAGTTCAAGTGTTAAAGAACAAGTGTTAAAGATCAAGTGTTACAGATCACGTGTTAAAGATCAAGTGTTACAAATCAAGTGTTACAGATCAAGTGTTACTACAGATCAAGAGTTACAGTTAAAGTGTTACAGATCAAGTGTTACAGATCAAGTGTTACAGATCAAGTGTTACAGATCAAGTGTTACAGATCAAGTGTTACAGACCAAGTGTTACAGATCAAGTGTTACAGAACAAGTGTTACAGATCAAGTGTTACAGATCAAGTGTTTAAAGATCAAGTGTTACAGATCAAGTGTTACTGATCAAGTGTTACAGATCAAGTGTTACAGATCAAGTGTTACAGATCAAGTGCTTAAAGATCAAGTGTTACAGATCAAGTGTTACAGATCAAGTGTTACAGATCAAGTGTTACAGATCAAGTGTTACAGATCAAGTGTTACAGATCAAGTGTTACAGATCAAGTGTTACAGATCAAGTGTTACAGATCAAGTGTTACAGATCAAGTGTTTTAAGAAATTGACTATTGTCAAAGCTGTTTTGTGGAGGTAAGCGTGGCGGAATGGATGGGAGCGGTCATTCTTGGACATTCGGTGTGCTGATGCCGAGGTAGCGGGTTGGGCCCCTGCACCGGTCATTTGGATAAGGATGTTGACATCTCATTCCTTGGCTTGTGGACATCAATTACAAGCACATTTTTCTTAATTTCAGAATAATATTTTGGAGTTCTCTGTGTCTCTATGTCAGACAGGATCAACCTTTCTCATCCTTTAGCGCTATTTGAGAGGAGGACTTTATCATCTGCATATCTAAGTTGCAATAAAGGGGAAAATTACAATTTATATTCATGGCAAGGAACGAAACAAAACGTTTAAGACAAGTTATCCTACTGAGAATGCTTGGGTGCTACAAGTAAAGGACAACTTTGCAGGATTCCAAGATTTTATGAGTTAATCTGTGAAAATATAACGAATAAAGAGAAACAAGTGCATTAGCCTACTCTGTTGACTGTTACAAGATAACACCAATATGTGAGATAACAATAGAAGGGATAATGTTTAATCAAGTTGATTCATGTAAAATGTATGTGAAGCGTAGACAGTGAGCAGACAATCTGAGAAGAATAGGTAGAGCAAAAGCTGCATTTAAAAAAAAATTAAAAAAAAAATAATCGTAAACAATAAGTTGCTATTGTTGAGTGTCAGAAAGAGAGTATTGACATATAGAACATTTTTGTTGCGCGTTAGGTTTTAGTCAGATATGATTGAGCTACCATATAACAGTAGACAGTACTACTCGCATACTGTTAGCGCCGAATGTTAGGTGGCGCTTACCAAACCCGACACCCCACATTGTGCCAACGGCTTCGGGTGGAGGAGCGCAGTTGGGAGGGTGCACGCCTTATTTTGGTGCGAGGAATTGCAACCTAAAGACAAAATTTCATAGCAGGGCAGACCAGGCCCTAAGCCTTGGTTGGCAACTGGTCTAGGATCGAAGCATCGATAGGTTAAATTTAGAGCATCGCGTTGCTGCTCCGGCAGCTTCTGAAGCTTGTCTTGTTCCAGATGTATAGGTGTTACCTTTCCTCTGGAGTGAACTAGGCAGGCCGAGAGAAGGATCATGCTGCATGGGCAACACATGGTCTCTATATTTCATCCCAGGCTTTGTGCTATGGAGAGGTATAACTCCATCCCTGGTCTTAACTGGTCTCGGAATCAAAGCGAGAGGTAGCAGTTACGGGTTATAAGTCCTTGTTAATTGGCGTAGACACGGAGCGCCACGAGTTTCTTCTGACGGTGGGAGACACCTACAGGTGTTATTAATCAGCTACCGACCGTCTCTAGTTGGCCAGATCCCGGCCAACTGGGTGCTTATCCGAGACAGCCTGTATGCTTCAATGAGCGCTTGGGAGAGAATATGAATCGCAGGCTGTAAAACCAATACACCAGGTATTACCAAAAGAAAAAGTAGAAACCTCAAGCTACTGTTTGCAGCATGGAACGTAAGAACCATCTGTTCAGGATTTTCCACTGACTTGACCAATATTGACGATGTGAGAAAAACGGCTGTGATTGATGCAGAACTCAATCGTCTTAACATTGACATTGCTGGCCTGCAGGAGATTCAGAAGAAGGGTCACTTAGGTAAAACTATTACACCTTCTTTTGGAAAGGCAGAGGGCAGGAAGTAAACAGACAACATGTAGTGGGCTTTGGAGTGAATAATTCACTACTGAGAATGATTGAAATTCCAGCTGACGGAAATAAAAGATTACTATCTCTGCGCTTGACAAACTCTTGTGGTTCTATCACCATTATCACTGTATATGCACCGACACTCACTTCCTCTGATGATGTGAAGGATTCGTTCTATGAGGAGTTAGACTCTGTGATCAAGGCAGTACCAAAATCTAACGACATTTATATGCTCGGTGATTTTAATGCTCGTGTGGGCAAAGACTCAAGTTGATTGCCATTGTGTCTTGGAAAATATAACATAGGTCATATGAATGACAATTGGCAAAGGCTGCTGGAGCATTTCACAAGAAACGACATGTGTATTACAAACCCCCTTTTTTTTTTCAAAAACCAAAAGAGGGAATAAGGCCACATGGAAACACCAAGGACCCGGTCAACAGCTAGACTTCATCATTACACGGAGACAACAAATGAATCGAACATCATTAACATGAAGTTACCACTTGCAGATCTGACCACATCATCCGTCCAGTGTAGAACTGACCACATCATCCGTCCAGTGTAGAACTGACCACATCATCCGTCCAGTGTAGAACTGACCATATCACCACCCAGTGTAGAACTGACCAGATCATCCTTCCATTGTAGAAATTACAACATCATCCACACAGTGTAGAACCGACCACATCATCCGTCCAGTGTAGAACTGACCACATCATCCGTCCAGTGTAGAACTTACAACATCATCCGTCCAATGTAGAACTGACCATATCATCCACCCAGTGTAGAACTGACCAGATCATCCTTCCAGTGTAGAACTTACCGCATCATCCACACAGTGTAGAACTGACCACATCATCCGTCCAGTGTAGAACTGACTGAATCACCCCTTCAGTGTAGAACTGACCACATCATCTAGTGTAGAACTGACCACATCATTCTTCCAGTGTAGAACTGACCACATCATCCAGTGTAGAACTGACCACATCATTCGTCCAGTGTAGAACTGACCACATCATCCGTCCTATGCAGACCTTTCAATATCGTCCACCCAGTGTAGAACTGACCACATCATCCGTCTAGTGTAGAACTGACCACATCAACCGTCCAGTGTAGAACTGACCACATCATCTGTCCAGTGTAGAACTGACCACATCAACCGTCCAGTGTAGAACTGACCACATCATCTGTCCAGTGTAGAACTGACCACATCAAACGTCCAGTGCTGCTAACTCTCCAGAATCAAGAACCTAATACTACAGGCCAGAAAGATAAGCACGTTCTGGTGTTAATTCTGTAACAGTTCTCCGTTCGTCTGGGATCCCATTTCAGTACAGAAGATGTATTTTAATTAAAACGGTGATCTTTTGTATTTTCTGTAGAACAATGAGTGATAACAGAAGCTTCCCAGGAAGTTCCCATACGAACCACCACAATGCGATGGACGATGAAAATCAGAGCCAATCCAAATCCAGTCCCATGATGAGGTCACGGTTTGATCATATGAATAGTGGTTCTCTCAATGGCCAAAGAGGTCACAGTAGTGCAGGGGTGGGCAAACCTTGTATGCGTAGTGCCGCATTGACAAATGTAAAACTATTGGCGGGCCGCATGTATATATATAATGTCCATTTTGTTTCCTGCAACCTATCACAATAAGTAATTATTAATTATTTATAGGTTATTAAGCAGTATAAATGACTAATTATTGCAAATTTATTGTACTTGTGCATTTATACATTATATTTGACAATATGGACAACAACTGTTACTAATTTGTTAACAAGATTTTACAACTTGTTATTATAACAAATATTCTTTATTATCTATCAATGGCTTTAATTTAGACATAAACCGACCACACTGTCACTATAATTGTTGATTTCCAATGAGATGTGTGTAACAGCTTGCACTTTTTGACAATATTCTTGAAATCTGGAGCAAGTTTACTTGTTGAAATTCGCATGACAGCATGCAAGTTGCAGTCCGACAATAAAGACATATTCTTAGATTTGTTGATCTTCAAGCAAGAGAATGCTTGTTCGCAAATGTATGTTGATCCAAACGATGATACAAGTTTAGCTGCAAAGTTTTTCAAGTTGGGAAATGATTCTTGTGATAAAGATCCATAGAAATCCAGCAAACCATCTGACTTGAATTTCTCTTTCAGGTCATGATCTGCTTGTAAGTCAAGCTGCTCCAACTGTATGTCCTCTTTGGCTGTATCAGCTTCTGCACTAAAAGGTGAACTGAGAATATTGAACTATGGCTCTAATTTCTTGAAATCTTGGAATATCCATCCAAATTCTTCAATCAATGCATCTAATTGGGCTTTGTACTTTTCAGTCATTTCACAAGAAATGGTTTCTTGTTTCAGCAAAGGGACGTGACAAAATCTTTTTTCACTTGCTTGTCTGGAGAACAGTGAGAGTTTTGCCTGAAATAATTTTACATGTACATACAATTCTTGTGTAAACACACCATTACCCTGAAGTTTGACATTCAGTTCATTTAACTTTTCCATAATTTCAATGGCAAACATAAAGTCTAACTTCCACTCTTTATTGACAATGCTAGTATTAAAGTCACATGTAATGCCCTTCATCTCTAGGAACATCACTGTTTCTTCTCTGAGTTCTCACATTCGCCTCAACACCTTGCCGAGACTCAGCCATCGAACACTGGTGTGGTTCAGGACATCGGAATGTTCAGTTCCGTTCCGTTCAGTTAATCACTGTCTGTGATTAATTCCGCTTGATCTGATGAGGTTGATGACACTGACAACTGGATCAATAACATGCTTGATATTCAAAACAGCTTACACAGACTTTCTTGATGAATCACACAGTGAAGTGGTAATAATGTGTGGTCTGGATATTCTGCTTTAACCTTATCACTTATCAACTTTACCAGACCTACATTTTTTCCAGTCAAAGCACAAGCTCCGTCAGTTGTAACATTTGCCATCTTGTTCCAAACCAACCCAGTTCTTTCGATAGTTAGTAAAAGCATTGAATATATCATGGTTTGTGGTTGTGTCTTTGAGTGCCTCAACACTCAGTGACTCTTCTGTGATTTTGAAAGAAGTGTTTATTACCCGTATAAATATCAATAATTGGACAGTATCATGTACATCGGTATTCTCATCCAATGCAAGAGAGTACAACAAAAATTGTTTACTTGCATCTTGAAGTTTATGCATCAAATTATCGCTGATCTTGTCAACACGTCTGACCACAGTTCTTATTGATAAAGTAATGTTGTCAAATCTTGTGTTTTTGTTCTGGACACATAATGTTTGCTGCATCTAGCAAACATTCCTTGATGAACTCGCCATCAGAAAATGGCTTGTTCTGTTTTACAATTCTGTGTGACAGCACAAGACTAGCTTCAGTTGCAGCAACTTTAATTGAAGACTGTTTAGTGAAAACAGTTTGCTGTTTATCCAAATTTTTCACCAACTCATGGCATTTTCAAGGCTTCGGTTGTTAAATTGTTTCCGAAATCGGAATGTTTTGTTTGATAATGTCTTTTTAAATTGTACTCCTTGAAGACAGCCACTGACTCACGACACAACAAGCAAACTGATTTGCGACCAACTTTCATAAAACAGTACTTAGTTGTCCATTCATCATTAAAAACACGGCATTCATCTTCAGTCTTACGTTTCTTATTGACACTCATTATTTTAATAAAATTCGAACAGTTAACATTGTTCAAAACTTTAAAGCGGAAATGAAACAAAACCTACTTCCGGCTGAGTGTGAAAATAAAATATTCGGAAAACAAGTAGTAAACTCAGAATACATTTCAGAAATATATCAAGACTACTACAACAAATAAATTAATTTGAACATTGTAAATGTGGAAATAATTTGTAACAGCAAAAGACTTTTGAACTTAATATTTTCTTGCATAATAAATCATTTTATTCACCGGAGAAATATATGTTTGTCAGACTATCATCCTTATTACATTTTTACATGTCGATAAATATTTCTCTATAAAAATCGATAAATTCGCATTTTAGCATTACATAGTTCCAAATGTTGCTGTATGTAGCCAGGGGCCGGTTGGGGCGCCCAACCTTGCATAAATACCCTAATGGCTCGTGCATTCATCACCTATGCAGCAAATGTCCAACTCCTGGCCTTTTGGTGGCGGAACTGTTGTAACTAACAGGAAAAGGGGCTGCGGCGAGTCACTGGCGCCGAGAAATATCCAGAACGCTCTAGATGTGTATGCAAGTACATGCATGCGCAGACATGTGTGTGCGTGCCTACACACCTAAACTCGAGTAAGACCACAGTCTGCTCTAGCAAAGGAAAGGTGCTGAATACGGAGGCAACCAGCCAGGAGGCGCACCACAGAAATTAGTATGCCACCAATCATGCGTAATGAAATATGTCGACTACTGCTAAATGTTACAGTGCTCGCCCTGCTTTGAACCCCCAGGCAGGTCCAGTGCCGGGCTATTTGCCTCGAAAGGGTCCAACCACAGCTACTGGAGGTCCTTCTCAGATGTCCTGTGGAGCCAAGGGACCTGAGAATAGAGCGTCTGGCCATACCAAACAATGACTAAAACTAATGCGCTGGAACACGGAGGGATTCAGCAACAAAGCAATAGACCTAGAAACTATCTAAGGTAAGCGTATGTTGCTTGCAAGAAAGTCACCTCAACGACAATGAAACGACGTCTTGGAAATTGCCAGTACTAAGGACACTACTTTCTGAACTTAGCAGCCAGCATAAGGTCACTATACAGTGGATATCATCCCACTGTGGAGTATCCGGAAACGACAGAACTGATCGATTGGCTAAGGAAGGAGCAGAAGAAGAACAGCCTGATGCGCCCGTTACATACCACCAAAAGAAAAGAATGATCAAATCAGTCAGAAGGCCGCCAAAACTTGCTCAAGACGACTACCACGTTATGGACAGACCAGAAGAAGTCATTATTCTTCGCCTCAGAACAGGACACAATAGATTTCGCAACCACATGTATACAAGATTCAAGATTGGTGAATTACCCATGTGCACATGTGGATTATCGTCGCAGACAGCAGAGCACATACTCAAAGACTGCCCAAATTACAACATATCTAGGCAAACCTTCTTGGCTAGAGAGACGGCATGGGAAGATAAACTCTATGGACAGCTAAGTGAACTAAAAAGGACAGTTAAATTCAGACAAGAGGCAACACTGCAGTTATAGACATATTTAAGGCGAACGAAAGAAGAAGAAGCATTGCATTACATTACGAAGGTCAAGGACTGTTTACAAAAATAGATAATTAGAAGGAAATGTTAGAAAAAAATTAGAAAGAAATTCCCTCGCGGGCCGCATAAAATCAGTTGTCGGGCCGAATGCGGCCCGCGGGCCGTAGTTTGCTCACCCCTTCAGTAGTGCATTGGGACGTACTGGAGTTGGCGGTGCTGGCCCCACAATTTCTGTGACCAGCTGGCATTGGATCGGTGATGTGGTCGGTTTCACGCCGGCCGTCTTTACTTTATAGAAAATTTACTGGCACCATTTTAGGCTAGGACCACCACCTGGGAACACAGGTCAATGAGAAAAGGAGTAATTCCCACCCCGGCGCTGATTATAAAACATTGCTATATATCCAACATTAATACTGTTCAACCTCAGCATTGCTAAAGTCTTCTAACGTCTTTTGAATAACTCAAATGAGATTTGGGAACCATGGTGCTAACAGACTGGAGCGCTCAGACATGGAAATAATATCTTATTTGAACACAAGGTTCACAAATACCAACATGTAGAAAATACGTGACCCAAAAACTAAACACATTTCTCAACATTGCATAACGCACTTTCTCTACTGAAAATGTTCGCTTACGTTAAGTTCTAAATTTGCAACATCTGTCGTCTGTTTTATTTTATAAAAATGTTGTAAAAAAAGTGACCCAAGGAATGGCACTTAGTAGTGCCCACAGAACTGACAGTTAGAAGTGACCATAGAATTAACACTTTTTTTTTGCATATCTTATTTACGGGACAACGCTGTCAACACCAGAATTTTACTGCTGTTGTTGATGTCTTGGCAAGTTTTACGTTGAGCAGTTTGTCATTGCTTTCTGAACGACCGGCTCCCATACCAACACGTTAAAACCCAACCCTACACGGTCTTCTGCCAAATCGATTGTGTTTCGAATCTGTGTTTCGAACGCAGGTAAGTGGGCTCACAAATCGCGTCCGGAAACACTTAGCCACGGAGATCGGCTAGAATTAACACCAAGAAGTGATAATACAATAAACACTTAGAAGTGACAATAAAATTAACACGTTGAAGCGACCATAGATTCGAAACTTGTGGTGACCAATAGAAGTGACACGTAGTGATTGCCATAGATGTTAGGTCAGAAGTAATATGAGAAGTGATAGTACAAATGTCATTTATGACACGAGAGATGACCATGAAATGAAATCATGGAATTTAAAATAGAAGTGGCTGTTAGAAGTGGCCATGGAAGTGACATGAGAAGTGACCATGGAAGTGACATGAGAAGTGACCATGGAAGTGACATGAGAAGTGACCATGGAAGTGATATGAGAAGTGACCATGGAAGTGACATGAGAAGTGACCATGGAAGTGATATGAGAAGTGACCATGGAAGTGACATGAGAAGTGACAACGGAAGTGACATGAGAAGTGACCATGGAAGTGGCCATGGAAGTGACATGAGAAGTGACATGAGAAGTGACATGAGAAGTGACCATGGAAGTGGCCATGGAAGTGACATGAGAAGTGACCATGGAAGTGACATGAGAAGTGACATGAGAAGTGACCATGGAAGTGACATGAGAAGTGACATGAGAAGTGACCATGGAAGTGACATGAGAAGTGACCATGGAAGTGATATGAGAAGTGACCATGGAAGTGATATGAGAAGTGACCATGGAAGTGACATGAGAAGTGACCATGGAAGTGGCCATGGAAGTGACCATGGAAGTGACCATGGAAGTGGCCAAGGAAGTGACATGAGAAGTGACTATGGAAGTGACATGAGAAGTGACCATGGAAGTGGTCATGGAAGTGAAATGAGAAGTGACCATGGAAGTGACATGAGAAGTGACCATGGAAGTGGCCATGGAAGTGACATGAGAAGTGACCATGGAAGTGACATGAGAAGTGACCATGGAAGTGAGATGAGAAGTGACCGTGGAAGTGACATGAGAAGTGACCATGGAAGTAACATGAGAAGTGACCATGGAAGTGACATGAGAAGTGACTATGGAAGTGACATGAGAAGTGACCATGGAAGTGACCATGGAAGTGAAATGAGAAGTGACCATGGAAGTGACATTAGAAGTGACCATGGAAGTGGCCATGGAAGTGACATGAGAAGTGACCATGGAAGTGACATGAGAAGTGACCATGGAAGTGACATGAGAAGTGACCATGGAAGTGACATGAGAAGTGACCATGGAAGTGACATGAGAAGTAAACATGGAAGTGACATGAGAAGTGACCATGGAAGTGACATGAGAAGTGACCATGGAAGTGACATGAGAAGTGACCATGGAAGTGACATGAGAAGTGACAATGGAAGTGACATGAGAAGTGACCATGGAAGTGGCATGAGAAGTGACCATGGAAGTGGCAATGGAAGTGATATAAGAAGTGACCATGGAAGTGACATGAAAAGTGACCATGGAAGTGCCATGAGAAGTGACCATGGAAGTGACATGAGAAGTGACCATAAAAGTGACATGAGAAGTGACCATGGAAGTGACATGAGAAGTGACCATAAAAGTGACATGAGAAGTGACCATGGAAGTGACCATGGAAGTGACATGAGAAGTGACCATGGAAGTGACATGAGAAGTGACCATGGAAATGACATGAGAAGTGACCATGGATGTGATATGAGAAGTGACCATGGAAGTGACATGAGAAGTGACATGAGAAATGACATGAGAAGTGACATGAGAAGTGACATGAGAAGTGACATGAGAAGTGACATGAGAAGTGACATGAGAGGTGACATGAGAAGTGACATGAGAAGTGAAATGAGAAGTGACCATGGAAGTGACATGAGAAGTGACCGTGGAAGTGACATGAGAAGTGACCATGGAAGTGACATGAGAAGTTACCATGGAAGTGACATGAGAAGTGACCATGGAAGTGACATTAGAAGTGACCATGGAAATGACACAAGAAGTGACCATGGAAGTGACATGAGAAGTGACCATGGAAGTGGCCATGGAAGTGACATGAGAAGTGACCATGGAAGTGACATGAGAAGTGACCATGGAAGTGACCATGGAAGTGACATGAGAAGTGACCATGGAAGTGACATGAGAAGTGACCATGGAAGTGACATGAGAAGTGACCATGGAAGTGAAATGAGAAGTGACCATGGAAGTGACATGAGAAGTGACCATGGAAGTGACATGAGAAGTGACCATGGAAGTGACATGAGAAGTGACCATGGAAGTGACATGAGAAGTGACATGAGAAGTGACATGAGAAGTGACCATGGAAGTGACATGAGAAGTGACATGAGAAGTGACATGAGAAGTGACATGAGAAGTGACCATGGAAGTGACATGAGAAGTGACATGAGAAGTGACATGAGAAGTGAACATGGAAGTGACATGAGAAGTGACATGAGAAGTGACCATGGAAGTGATATGAGAAGTGACCATGGAAGTGACATGAGAAGAGACATGGAAGTGACATGAGAAGTGACCATGGAAGTGGCATGAGAAGTGACCATGGAAGTGACATGAGAAGTGACCATGGAAGTGACTTGAGAAGTGACCATAAGAAGTGACCATTAAAGGTGACCATGGAAGTGACATGAGAAGTAACTTAGTAAGTGAAACATCATCATCATGTGCCTTGCCTATAAGCGTGAGCTGTCATGATTCACCATGTCACATGATCATCAGAGTCTTGAATCAGGTCTGTGTTCTTGTCCCGGCTATGTGACCAGGCCAATCATGATACTCTAAGCATCTGTAAAGAAGGTAGTTTGCTATTTCTATCCTTATTCACCATAATCATACTGGTCAGTAACCATAGCCATTGTCGCTACACATAGATTGTCTCCGTGCCTTCGACAAACATGAAACCACAACCTACAACTATCTCTGGCTTGATCAAGGGTGTCCCGCAGGCTAGCGGTAGGAAGGAGGCACCTTACCTCTTCCTTAATATGGGATACCCTTATCCTACTACCTGAGTCAATGATCAGTTGATGTGAAATAGAAGTGACATTAGAAGAGGCCATAAATTTGGCATCTAAAGTGACAATTTGAAGTGACATAGAAGTATCATTACAAGTTATATTACTTGTGGTCAGTAGAAAAGACGTTAGAAGCGAGTATAGTAACGTCATTTGGTCAACTTGGCCTCCACAATTTCATAAAATAATAAAGGAAATTTTACGGACCACAAGGTGTATTAGTAAATGGTGCTACACCCACATTTTAGATCACTGGGCATTGGATGGATAAGATTCTGAATATCACACCCGCCGCCTTTATTTCTCATTAACTCTCCTTATACCAACTGTTAAACTGGTTCCACCTGGGAATCTGGATAAATGAAGAAACACCCCCGTCTCTTGGAGAATTCGAACACATAACCACTGATACAGCAGACACATGTACCAGCCAATGTGCTACCACAGTTCTCACACAGGCCGTTGATTATACCAGAATGCATACCAAGACATGTTTATATTGATTCATTGAATTTCCATTTGATGTTCCATTATTTTCGGTCGTGTGACATTGGTTTTTCATACTGTTCAACTTCCATATTGAAAAGGCCTTTTAACGTCTTTTGAAAAACTCCAATGAGATTTTGAGGGGGCAAGGTACTAACAGACTTAAAAGATCTGACATGGAGACAATATCCTATTTAAAGTACATGACTTCACAGTTCATAATTATCAATGTGTTGAAAATACGTTCCAGGAAAACCTGACGCAATACAATTCAAACAAAACACATTTCTTAGAATTGCTTAACGCATTGGTTCTAAAGAAAATCTGGAATATTTGTGTCTGTCATAGCTATAAGCTGGTCTCTCTGGCTAAGGGGTTACAACACTTTCTCCGTAATCCAGTTTATCACGCAGAGTCTCGTAGCGGGCGAGAGCTGGAAGCGGTTCAACCCCCGCTGGTGACTTGCGGGATAACTGAGCCGGCCGCTCAGAAAGCAATGGCAAACTAATGAGCGTAATCTTGCCAAGAAATCAACAGACAACTGAAAGATGCTGCTGTTGACAGCGATGTCCTGTAAAGAATATGCACACAAAAAAATAGCTATAAATTATTGTTGCACAAAAAAAATGCACAGAGAGAGAGAGAGAGAGAGAGAGAGAGAGAGAGAGAGAGAGAGAGAGAGAGAGAGAGAGAGTGAGAGAGAGAGAGAGGACGAACGAACGAACGAACAAACGAACTTTATTTTAAAAGGGTAACAAATTGGGCACGCAGGCCCGTCATGCATTCGCCCTTTCAATCACTCATCTTTCATTCATCAAATGTGCATGTTACATTAACATAGGGGAAAAAACATTCTCAAATGTATTTTGTAAGCATAAACAATGCATATTACGCATGATACATTCACATGAGAAAAAAGAAAAAAAAACATTATCAAATGAAAGTTGTAAACATAAACAGTGCATATTGCAATGTTGTGAGACACATCCCCCATCCACCCTCATATCCTGCAGCCACCAACACATCCCCCACCTACCAAACCTCCCCCACCCACCCACACATACCTCCACACACTCACACAGAACCAGGCGAACATACATGCCGCCACACACCCACTGATCCCCCACCCACACACATTTCCCCAAGAAGAAGAAGAAGAAGAAGAAGAAGAAGAAGAAGAAGAAGAAGAAGAAGAAGAAGAAGAAGAAGAAGAAGAAGAAGAAGAAGAAGAAGAAGAAGAAGAAGAAGAAGAAGAAGAAGAAGAAGAAGAAGAAGAAGAAGAAGAAGAAGAAGAAGAAGAAGAAGAAGAAGAAGAAGAAGAAGAAGAAGAAGAAGAAGAAAAGAAGAAGAAGAAGAAGAAGAAGAAGAAGAAGAAGAAGAAGAAGAAGAAGAAGAAGAAGAAGAAGAAGAAGAAGAAGAAGAAGAAGAAGAAGAAGAAGAAGAAGAAGAAGAAGAAGAAGAAGAAGAAGAAGAAGAAGAAGAAGAAGAAGAAGAAGAAGAAGAAGAAGAAGAAGAAACCACACACACATACCCCCGCCAACCCACACATCCCGCATCTATCCACACACATATCCCGCACTCTCACAATTTTCCCCACCCTCCCACACACACATCAGCCAACCTACACGCACTCACCCACCCAATATTCGCCACCTCTCAACTACACATCCCCACCCATATACACATCTCCCCACCTGCCCACACATATCCCCCACACAAACATCCTCACCACCCACACATACATCCTCCACCCACTCACATTTACCCCATCCACACTCACACACTCCCACCCACACAGACATATCCCATTCACAGACATCCCCCACACTCATCCCCCACACCCATTACACACACATCCCCCAACCCATACAATCTCCTACACACCCATTCACCCACCCAAACACACACTCCCTACCCACACCCCCTCTCAACCCACCAACACTCACATTCTTCCAACTATCCTCTCAAATATCCCCCCCCCCCCACACACACTTCTCCCTCACACACACATACATCCACCTCCGACTACACATCCCTTCACACATCCACACATCATCCATTAACCCATACAAATCCCCCACACACAACCCCTCCATACATACATTCCCCACACCCCCACATATCCCTCACATACACACCCATACACACATCCTCACATCTAGATACATAGAGCGAGAGAGAGCGAGAGAGAGAGAGAGAGAGCGAGAGAGAGAGAGAGAGAGAGAGAGAGAGAGAGAGAGAGAGAGAGAGAGAGAGAGAGACAACGGCATGTATTGGAACCTGCAGCCCCACTTTATGTATAGCTCTCAAGATGGACCTCAATCGTGCACAGCATTTAATCCCAGTCCCAAGCCAAACAGAGATTATTCACGACACAACGACTATAGGATTATTGCCTTGTAGAATACATTTGATAAAGTGCTGGAGAAGATAATTGCTGTCAAGCTGCTGGAATACGTTGAATGTGAAGACCTTATCCCAAGAGGCCCGAGGAGTTACCGGCACCTGAGATATTTGAAGTTCATGAGGTGCCATGCAAGTATGTTACTAACTAACAGTATACCACAACAAGCAATGATGTACAGACCAGAGGGAAGCAGAGAAAGAGGCAGACCACGTAAACGATGGACGCATGGAATAACGGAGTCCTATGGGAATATCGATATATGAAGCCCATAAGCGGGCACTCTCCCGCTGTTTATACTTCACCTCGACACCGCAAGGTACAAGAGGAACATGATGAGATGATGAGTTCATGATGTATTTGCACATTAGACAGGAAACAATTGTAAACCCAAGTTTGAATATTCTTCTGTAACATCTATAATCAAAGGTGGACATGCTCTTTTCAGTTGATTTGTTAAATATCTCAGTTTTATACCCGTCTGTTAGTACAGGAAATATTGAGTTGATTTGTACCTTCTTCTTATAGTCCATATCGAGTGACGAGGGTGATTATGTCTGACCACAGATTTCTGTCTCTCGTGCCGCTAGTCTTCTTATAATGTATTGCGTGTGGCGTTGGTGGAGTATTGATGCATGACAAGGCAGACGTGGTTGCGGCCTTGTGGGAGGACGTGTACACTTCGGAGGAGCAAATGGATCACCATAGTCTGGCAAGAATGAGACAGCGAGGAGTGACGAGCGGATCTGGCCGACGCTCGAGCTCAGAGGAAAAGCGAGACGGACATTTAATCATTTTGCTACTGGTACTATTGGTGTTGGAACTCTTCGCTGGCTGCTGAGGATGGGGACGGAGCGCTTATGGGAATGCCCCGAATGCTGTGATGTAGGTTCCTAAATTAATCAATCAATCAATCAATCAATCTTCCCGTGAGGTCACCGATTTTGTTTTGTGCGTATATTTTTTATCTGTAATAGAATTTAATTATTTTCTTACACTGCCAATTATTACACTGCCATTTATCTTATCATACTCTAGTTTGATATTTTTATTATTTGTTTCTCTTGTCCACCAACTTTAAAATTTCTTCTTTCATCCATTTATTGTTTGCTGTTTGGCTTCTCTTCGGTAATATTTCTTTGTTTGCTTGTTGAATGGAGTCTCTTAACATTTACGATTGTTCGTTTATACTCTGTATTTTAGCTATTACAGTGTACCTATCTTTCACAGTCACCCTGAACTGATCTTGAATTTTTTTATATGCTCTGAGAACATCTTTATTAAGTCTCATAATCACAACCATTTTTTCCCTTTTCTTCAGTCTTACTTTTATTTGTCCAATGAACTCTATAATATTCAGCGCCTGGCATTGTCTTAACATTTATTAACGCATTTCTAAATCTTGTATGAATAAGTATGTATTCAAATTTGTTCAGTATTTTCTTATCAGGGCTTGTCCATGTGTAAAGTCGTCTCTTATAATGTTTAAAACACGTGTTTGCAATTATCATTGCATTTACATTTGCCCATTATATTAGTTTTTCTCCTATTTCATTACTTATACCTAAACCAGATTTCCCAACACATTCTTAATTTTTTTCCCTTTCTTTCTTTTGCATTAAAATCTCCAAGTATTATTTAATTATCTTGTGATCTATTGTAAGCTATAGCTATTTCTATTTCATCATAAAAGTGTTGTATTTCTGCATCCCTTCTGCTTGTTGTTGGTGCATATACTTGTATAATATTTATATCTCTTGGTTTATTTTAAATTTTAAACATGATATCTCTATCTAAAATACACCAGTAAACATTAATTTACTTGGTTGCTTTTTAATCCAATACTTGTCCTCCTCGCCCAGAATAAATTATTGTGTTTGGTAGTTATAGTAAGTTAGTTAGTCGACAGATCCTCCTCATTGAACATCGAACCATTCAGTCCATAAGTGATCGGATTCCCTCCTCAGCAAATCCCGCAGCGTGTAGAGGCTAACGACACCAGTGTGTTGGTTTATCAATCTTCCATGGCTTCCTGATTAGTGTTCTTGTTTGGCCATCCCTGTTTTAATTTGCTATTCTCGCAGCCTGGCCATGGTTGTATATTCGCAGTCATCATTTAGTTCACGCAAAAGTCTTACTTCTCGTAGAGCATTCAGAATGTCGGCCTGGTCCATGGCTCGTCCGCCCTCCACATTAGCCTTACCTGTGAGCTTATAAGCCGGTTCATTACCTTGTACTCCCGCATGCCCTGGCACGAAGATACAACTAATCTTTGCCAGCCGAGATCGCTCCAGAGACAGCAACCATTCTCTTCGGATCCACCTCATCTCTATCCCCTTGAGCATGCTCATTGAGTTGCTAAGGAAACATGCCCTAGTGAATGTCTGTGTCTCGAACCATAATATTGCTTTACTTACTGCCATGACTTCCATAGTCAGGCTACTTGTGGTCCCATCAAAAGCACAAGAGTCTCCTTTCACAATTCTCCCTCCGGCCTGAGCCTTAAAGACCCATGAGCTTCTCACATGTCGGACGACCGACCCGCCTGTGTAAATGACAGCATCACCGTCTAGCGAATTCTCAAAAATCAACGCTTGTACTTCCGCCTCCACAGCTGCCGGATTTGCTTGTCTGCATTTTCTGTCTAGTTGGATGCAAACTGAAAAGCACTTACATAAATCTGTTGGCACTTGTAACCACTCGTCGCCAGGTTCTAAGTCCTCAAGTGAACACACCTGTTGAAGAATGCTTCGGCTTGACCCATTCACGACCGTCCTCTTTTTAACCTGCTGCCCATCACCTTCATAATTTCACTATACAGTGGATGTTGTGTGTTTGCGTTAACTCTGAGGTAGGCGCGTGCTCTGAAAATTTGTGTTTTGTCTTCAATGGTTGGAAAATCAATCAAGAAGGTAGCGCATCGCCCTGCATGCTGTATCGCTTGTACATCCAAGAATAATATGCTTAGCTTCATTCTGTATCCTTTCCATCCTTTCTGTCTGCTTATGGCTGAGAGTCAGGATTGCCATTGCATACTCAACAGACATGACCAGCCCCTCGTATAGAAGACATAGATGGCGCTGCTCACAGTTTGCTGCCGCCATCACCCGCATCGCAGCCAAACCCCGCTTGGAATTTGTTATCACATGGTCTATGTGCTCATTATGAGCAAGGCTTCGATCAAAACGTATCCCCAGGAAATTCATTGACTGCGTTCTTTCCACCGTCTCTGAACACAGATTAACAGTTGGTGTTGGAGTGTTGACAATATGATTATTCAACGAGAACCATGTCATTGTTGCTATTGTTGGGTTGACCTTTGCCCAAGTTTCAACACATCAAGTACTTATGCGATTGAGTTCGGTTTGTAGTTCCACAGCAACCCGATTCTTATCCTTCCCCTGACGATACACTAAAAAATCATCGGCATATGACAGTGTCCTCCTATGTCCATTGATCTGCTCGCTGATGATTCTCACAGTGTAGGCAGTGAAAGTACCGGAGATAATGGTGGTTCCTGTGGTAGGCCAGGATATATTGTTGTTGGTTCCGAAGTCCAACTGCCACATCTAAAAACTACTTTCCGTTGGAAGAGGGCTGCAGCGATCCAACTAAGGAGGAATGGACTTATATTGAGTTCAAGAAGCTGAAGCATTAAAAACAACCAATGGTACTCCGTTGTACGAGTCCTCAAGATCAATCGCTGCAGCAAAGGTTTCAATACATGAGTGGAAACCTTCATACACATCAAGGGCAAAAACTGCTGCATTGGTCTGGGTTTCTCTTTTTAGACGGGACTCACCAAGGGTAGGTGGGAAAACATCTTGCCCCTCTAGCTGACTTGATATTTTTCTGGCAATTAACTTCTCCAGCAGCTTACCTGCTGTATTCTGCGTGGTTATAACTCGATATCCCTGAATTTTTGTGTGGTCTTTGCCAGGCTTCGGCAAGGGAAACAGATAACTGCGTAACCACTCCTCCTTGATTCTAGCACTCTCTATACTGTTCTTGTACATATCTTCTAGTTTCTCTAGCTCGTTGTCGGTACACCTATTGATGTCGTCATATCTTATGACATCTGACTCTGGAGCGTTGTTGTTTTTTTTTATCGTCGAAGCATAGCCTTGATCACTTTCACTGTCACTGTGTCTTCATCCGAAGTGTTCTGGGACTTGCACCTATCTGAGGTGACCACGTTGGCGAGATTTCGGCCTCCCATGTCTGTCTGGTTGCTCTGCTCAAGATTGTGTTCAATGAGGGCTTTGCCCTTGTCCTCGTCAGTCCTCTGCCAGATAAGGTCAGTACCTTGGAAGTCAGAAATGCTCTTATTCTTGACTATCCCACTCATGCTTTTATGTAGTCGCCAGAACAATTTCAGTGACTTGTCTGTGCTTATTCTTTGACACACCTCTGCCCATTTTTCACCTTTAACCACCATGACCAGTTTTTTTTTTTTTTTGAAATAGCTCACTTTTGTGTGCATTTCTCTTTCTAAGTGCATGCAGGGACCAGGAAGGCCAGATCTGTTCTTCTTGTCATTTTGCCATCTCCTTACAGCACTACGCTTATCTACCCAGGCTTTTATCCTGTCCTGAAGCTTTCTGCGCTTGTCACGTCTTATCTTACTCACTACATCTTGCCCTTTACTGTCATACTGGAAAGTCTTGACCGTTGACTTGTGCCGCCTGGTTCTGCCTTTCTCCACCATTATGCTGCAAGGGTGGTGGTCGCTGCCGTGGTGCCCTAGGACCCCACATCTACACACTGGACGGCTTGCTGTCCTAGTGACACAGCCATTGTTGATACAAGCAGGTCAATGGTTTCAATCGCAGTCTCGAGCTACTCCCCATGTAGGTTGGAGGAAATGTTTTCCCATGATCTGCCTTTAGCGTTGGAATCGCCTCAGAAAATAGCATTTCTCTCGTGACCTAATATATCACTTAAGCACTTCCAGTTCTGGGAATCCATACTCGCGTTGCGGGCTTACACGTTAACCAACACGAATGATAGACCGGATTCAACTCTTACCGCCTGTATTTGTATATCGTCACTGTCCCAACTGGACATGTCAAGCTCTGACGCCACCATGCTCTCACGAACGAGAATCGCCATTCCCAGATGTCGTCTGTTGTAGAAACATTTGAAGCCGGCAATTCGGAGTAGCTGATCACCCAGTCTTGTCTCCTGGAGCGCTACAATGTCATTCCTGTAAACCAGGTTTTCTAGAATAAGGCCCCGTTGTTTTACGCTGGAGCAGTTCCAATATAGAACATGGATATACATGAGGCCCATACGGTCGCACTTGAGTCTAAAACGACTTAAATCACCACGCTTACCTTGCCGTTTGCGGTCACCCCGGCGCCCATGTCGCCTTGTTAGGTTGACTGCCTACCGTTCGGAGAACACACGTTATTCCGCAATGTTGAAAAAATAGAACACCACAGAACCAAACACGCTGCGAAAAATTCACTCAAGTGTTGCTTCACCCGATGCACTCCGTAGAATCGGCGCAGATCTTGAGTAGACACTCCTGGTTTTACATCCTTGCACACAAATTACACACAAGAGATGAAAAAATCTATCTCCTACGCGAAAAAGTTAACGGTCACAAAACAACACGACCGTCCTTCGCCATCTTGACCGGAAAATGATAGTTATAATTCCACCTGATCCCTTCCACCTCATCTGATTTTGGCAAGGATATTCATTTTCATATATTTCATTTCTTTTATAACATGGTTCAACATTTCTAACTCATTTAGTTTCTTAACATTCCATGTTCCTGTTTTAAATCTTCTTTAAAGCACACGGAAATTTGTTGACGTCAGCAGAAATTCAACTTAGCCATAAATTTAAAATATGCTAACGTGAAATAAATACTACTGTTTGGATCAGAAACACACAGAACAACTAAAACGATTACAAATAAACATAAAACATTCACTAATTTGGGCCTGCGAAAATGGGAGGTATAAAATTATATGACATAATCACTAATGAGGAACTCATGGAGAGAACTGGACGAATAGCAGTGAACCAAGAGGTTAAGATAAGACACTAGCTCTGAATAGGACATACACAGACAATTTGAGAGTAATATAACTATAAAGACCTTTGTCTGGAATCCACGGAACAAAATTAATAGATAAAGGTCCAAAACTCACGGAAAAGAGAAGTAGAAACATAAATTGATAATAAGAGCAGGGCACTGATGGATACAGCATGGGATAGCTAAATTTATGAGAGCTTGCGGCGATTTGGTTAAGGGCCTTTGCCGCAATGGAAAATAAAATTCGAAAGAAGAAGGAGAATTATCAATGAGAAGCTTTTGGTGAGGACCAGATATATTCCAGCAGATCGAGGGGTGAGCAAAAGACGCAGTCGACATATATGGCAGATATTGAGAAATTGTATAACTAGATAACAATGTTTTCCGAGAGGATATTTAAAACACTACCCCTATCCCCATCCCAGCAGTAAAATAACATAATTCTCTGAATGCTAAATCTACTTCTATTATCACTTTCAGTGTCATGCCAGTCTATTTACATTGGCAGAGCACAGAGGCAGTTCAACAATAAGGTGGGTGAACATATACCCAACTTTTAGATAAAAAGAATAATAAACAAATGTTTTAGCTATCTATAGCTATTCCATAATGCTTGCTTGCTTGCTTGCTTGTGTTCGTTGGCTTGAGCTCCAACGCGAAGTCTTGTATGTCGGATGAAGGCGCTATTCCATAATAAACTCTGGTAACCGAGCATAACCTAATACAGGAAATTGAGAAATTGCATACGTCATAAAAGAGCAAATCATTTTAGAATCCGGTCACTTTATTGATAGAGACAATGCGTGTTGTGTGTGGTTTAACACAGAAAATGGATATGTTAGTTCTATATCCACACTGTTAAGCCAGTTGTAATTGGACGGATATATCACACAGACCGCCTTGACATCCTAGAAAGGTTTCTGGTTCTCATGTTAATTTGGGTCGACCTGGGTCACTCCCTCGTGTCTAAGATGATTCGAACGCATGGCTAGAGGACTGGCAGGCAAGTGTGCTAGCTACTGCGAACTCTGGCTCCTATTCTGAGACCACAATAGATACAATAGCGGATTAGGACAGACAGACGACTTTGGGCGACTCTGCAGAATGTACTAAAGTGCAGCATCAAGAGTTTTGATACAAACACTAAATAACAATTCCACATCGGGGTTGCCTCTCTCCGGACAGAGCTCACATATCCTGAAGGAGTGATCATCCTATGCCGTGAAAGTTCTATAGTCGCAAGGAATGCAGGCGCCATGTTCTCTCGGAGTCTTTCTTCTCTTGAACATTGCATCTCATTAGCAGACGACCATCAAGCCTTGAAAAAGGGAAGCAAGAACGTAAGTATTCTCTATTCTCTAAATGTGTGGTAGTCGCCCTTATATGGTCATATTTTTCACGACCTGTCTTATTTTGCTTTAGAGAAGTTAGCGCGGCACATGTACCAAAGTGGCAACACCATGCAGAGCTCTGTTTCCCCTCTCAAAGCTCATTCATCAGCCGGGGTGTTCCAACGCAGTGCATATAGTTTTGGTAATAATAAAACCAGGTCAAAATTACATCGAACTATGATGATGAGATTAGACTTGGTCCTATATTGTTTCCTCCTTGGGATTAAAGCATTTCATTGTCAACAGCCTGTAATATAATTTCCGCAGCGATATGTTAAGTTAGAGCAACACACAGAAATGCAATGTAAAGTTTTCTTCTTGGGCTTTAAATATGTCATTGCCAACAGCCTCGAATCAATGCCCACAGGAATATAATTAGTTACAACAACAAACAGAGGGCTCGTTGTTGTAACGGTTATGAGGTTACGCTGACAGTGGCATGAGCGCGGTCAGAAGAGGGTTCGATGTCCGCCCTCGACGTTCGTTACTGAAGGAAAGACTGACCACCTTCTCATCCTGCACTCAGGCCTACAACACGTGATGTTCGTAACACATCACATAGCCACATCAGCTTCCTACTACAGGACATGCAGATATAGGCTAGCGTTTCCACCGAAGCCTGTACCCACGCAACGACAGACACGACACAATACAAGATACATGTATAAACATATAACACACACGCATAATAGCCTTCTAAGGGCTACTCAAGAAAACGCCAAACGAGGGAGGGGATTGGGGTGGTGAAACTGCTAAAGACAGGAGAATAGGGAGAACAAGAATGTGTACAGCGCAAATTACAGCATGAGAGGATTAGTTGGCATCCTCAAGCAGCAGAGAGGACACTCATGAAAGGTATATCCTGTAGCAACGGAGCAACTATCGAGGATGCCGTCGGCGAAGGAAGGAATGGGGGTTAATAGAGAAGAGGACACCCACCAGGCATGAATTATACATGGAAGTTGTCTAACACGCAAAGAACTGCGACAATTTCAACCACACTATGAACCACCAAACTTATAACCAAGGCTGCTAAAGCTAGTTGAACGAGGTGGAGAGTTATTTTTATGTCTACAAATCGGAATCGGAATGGAAATCGGCATAACTACCAGACGGAATCCATTGTGTGGTGGACAAAGACTTCCGTGGAAACACTTGCCGGTGTCTGTATGTGTTTTCCCGCCCGTCGAGCTTCTCTGTCATGTTGAGTGTGTTTATTCCGACTCCCGTCACAGCCCGGCAGCGGTACACATAGTTTGAGGACACCGTTTTGGGCGGTACCCATCCTAGTGACGCCTTTGGTTTTCTGTCTGTTTGTCACGTGACTTCAGTGTGTTCACCAATCATTGCATTACACTCCCAGCAGTCACGCTGACGAATTCAAACAAAGCGTCCTTCCTACAAAGCCCGAAAACCTTAGCTCCAGCGACGACCCCCAGTAGTCTGGGTGAAAATTGCATTCATAAATCACATTATATAGTCTGGAATTGAACCCACAACCTTCAGAGCGGGAGTCTGACAGTGTAACCAGTTGGCCACGGACTCTGTCAATAGAGAATAAAATACAGAAAGTGAGCAGTGTTGGATATCCAGGGTCACTGCTGATGGGTTATGGAAATGTGACGACAGATATTTAAACCAAAAGAACAAATACTGTTCTGCAAGAATGAGAGAAATAAAAGCATGTAATGACTGGAACAGATAGAGCAACACAAGTCACAATTCTAAGAGCACGCACATTTACAGTGAAATCCTGCGACTGACACTTCCGCTTTGAATGTAAGTGATAGAGAACGATATTAACATTGGTTGAACAAACAAAAGATCCAGCCAACAAGAGAACACACAGATAAAAATAAAAACATGATAAAACACAGATCCTGCCAACAAGAACCACACAGATCCAGCCAAGAAGAGCACACAGATCCAGCCAATAAATGAACACATAGAAAAAAAAGATAAACCATGGATCCAGGCAGCAAGAACATACACATCCAGCCAACTAGAACACAGCAGATCCAGAAAAGAAGAACACACAAATCCAGACAACAAGAGAACATAGATCCAGCCAACAAGAAAACTCAGATGATGATGACAAGAACACACACATCCAGCCAACAAGAGCACACAGATCAAGCTAACAATAACAAACAGGTTCAACCAATAAGAACACACAGATCCAGCTAATAAAAACACACATATCCAGCCAATAAGAGAACATACAGGTTCAACAAACAAGAGAAAACACAGATCCAGCCAATAAAAGAACGCACAGATCCAATCAACAAGAAGGCACAGATTCAGCCAACAAGAACTCACAGATCAATACAACAACAACAAAACAAAAACCACAGATCAAACCAACAAGAACATACATATCCTGTTAACAAGAGAACACACAGATCCAGCCAATAAGAGAACACACTGATCCAGCCAACAAGAGAACACACAGATACAACGAACAAGAACATACAGATCCAGCCAACAAGAACACAAAGATCCAGCCAACAAGAGAACACACAGATCCAGCCAACAAGAACACAAAGATCCAGCCAACAAGAACACAAAGATCCAGCCAACAAGAACACAAAGATCCAGCCAATAAGAACACAAAGATCCAGCCAACAAGAACACAAAGATCCAGCCAACAAGACAGCACACAGATCCAGCCAACAAGAGAACACACAGATCCAGTTAACAAGACATCGATAATGAAGAAAATTGGTTATTTACTGAGTGAGTGCCGTAGGATGATTGGTCGTTTCAAGCGACTTTCCGTATCTGCCATGGTCTTATATACAGTAGTTTCTCCCTTTGAAACCCCCTTTAATTTGATATACAGTGGAGTCTGGATAAGTAGAAGTCGCAGGGGCCGAAGGAATTTGTTCTACTTATCAGAAATTCTACTTATCCAGACTGCACACATATTTACACTAATTTACACCAATACCATGCAGTAGCATTGAGTAAAATGATTGTACCACTTAGGAAACACAGGCAGTGAACAAATAAACAGCAATACAATATCAGAAATGTTGAAATGTTTAATTTTGAAAATTTCCAAATTAATTAAAGAAAACGTCTGTGATTTATCTTCACATTGCCTGTTTAAAGGCACAAAATGGTGAGACTGCATCATCTGAACATCCATTCTGCATCATGTAAAAGTCAATCTTGTCAATTGATGCCAAAATATCTGACTGCTATACAGGTTGTGCTTGCAGCCCAAGGTCATCCTCATCATCAGAGTCAGGGTCTGTTAGTTGAATGACTGGCATTCATAGCCCTATAATATCAGTGCTTGAAAGAGAGGCACTAGTAGAAACATCATTTTCAATGTTCACAAACTCCTCTGGATCAATCTTCAGTTGTTTATACAATCTAGCAAGTAATGGCCCTACTGAAATGTCAGTAACATTGCTCTCACTGCTCGCAGAATTATATTTAGCTAAAGCAGGTCTGAGCACGTCTTTTATCCATGAGTGAGTCTTTACTTCGTCGACTGACTGTTTCTCTCCACACACATTCTTGTAAGTGATGCAATGTCGTTTTTGGAAACGATCCAACCAGCCAGCACTACAATTCCAGTCTGTCTGACCTCCCAGACATGCAAATTCTTCTGCTTTCGCAGTAAGTAAAGGCCCATTTACTGGTACATTTGCCGATCTAATCACAGTGAACCATTTTAAAAGGGCAGCATCAACAAAATCGCACGCAGCAGTTCTTCTAGCTCTCTGTCTATTACTGTCGATTTGACATTCGAAAAACAATTGTTTGTAGCGGTCTTTATGCTTTAAAATGCCGGAAAGTGTCGATGTTGGAATACCAAATTCTCTAGCTATATCCACTTTCTTCTTCCCACTATGTTCAACCTCTTCCAATAGCTCAATCATTCTTTTTAAAGTCAAAGTTTTAAGCTTTTGTCCACTAGCAGCCATTGTTGACATGTAGCAACATATGTGGCGAGATTGTTCTCCGGGCTGATTAAAAATACATATTCTTTCGCGAAACAATTTTTTTTTTGGGGGGGGGGGGGGGGGGGGGGGGTGTGAAATGAACATTTCGACTTAAACGTGGACATTTATATAGTCGGTAATTCATTTTTATGTTCGCCTAATGCGAAAATTCGAGTTAACCGAATTCGACTTATCAGGAATTTTTATACAAAGATAAAGAAGGATCTTGGCCGGGACCAAGCCAATAACGTCGACTTAAGCGAAATTCTAGTTATCCAGGTTTGACTTAAGTAGACTCAACTGTATAATACAAGATGTCTGTTACTATATTAACAGCTTTTAAGTCAGAACTGTAACACACCCCTACTTCCCATTTTCTGCCATCCATTTTTGTCTGGTCCAAACCTACTATTAGTTTTACATTGAATCTGTTAAGACATGTAACCTTTACATTTCAAGTAACATTTTAAGTATCGCGTTAACGAAGTTGATAGTGAACTACGCTGACAGTATCACGAGCACAGTGGGACGCGCTTTCGATGCCGGGGCTTGTCACTTGTAAATGTAAAATACAATTTAAAAACGAAATTGAGCAAAACAATCATTTTGAATGTTACAAAGTGTGACAATTGTGTATTTATAAGCTAATACATGGTTTTGCTGTATGTAAATTGTTTTTTGTGTGTGTATGTACACATGTTGCCCTTTGTTTGTGTGCGTGTGTGTCTTAACATAACGTTGTGCGTGTTGTCTGACTTATGCATATATTTGCACATAAACAAACATGATATAATATGATATTTATATATAGTTGACAATATAAAGATATTTAATTATCTTCATAATCATGTGCCCTGCCGAATGGCGTTGGTGTTCCCGCGTACCCACAGACCTCGGTTTTTGGTGTTGTGGTTCAAGTTTATGAATGATAATACTCCCTAACATCGTCCTAGGCCATCTAGCATCTTTTCTCTTGGTCTGCTATCTCTGAAACCGCTCATTATTTCTGTGTCACAGTGTGTTTTGTGTCTCTCTTCGCGTTGCTTACTCAAAGACTATTTTTTGTCTCTTTTATTATATTTGTATATAATATTACAATTTCATTATCCTCTTGCAGACAGTATTGTTAATTATTCTGGCCGACCAAGATATCCGCAACATTCATCTCAGAAACATTGTACACAACTATAAGGTACAGATAGTGTTCATAGGTCACATCATGAGAGGAGAAATATTTGATTATATTGTGCCGACTGGGAAAAGCAGCAGTAGAAGAGGCAGAAGCACACCGAGAGAAATGAATCTACATGGTCTAAGATGGTGGCGTTGATGAATATCATCAATAGAATTGAAACATAACACTAAGGACCCAGATTTATGGAGAGACATGGAAGCACACGTCACTTAACAAGGCACATTTTAATAATTTATAAAAACATATTTTCAATGTCTCATTTAGGTATTTAGTGCGCCATGTTATAGACGGCAACAGAGTTTTTTTTTGTTTTTTTTAATTAGAGCAAATTTTCTGTTGGACTCGATTTCTTTTGCTAATACATTTTTCATCCTGTAACTTGAAAAGATGTTTTCTTCACAGGATAAGCTCTTCTTCATCGTGTGATTATATCCAACTAAGATTCTGTTGTTGTATAACCTTTTGCAGGCCGGGTAATTCACGTGACCTGATAAATGTATGTTTCTGGGTGAGGACAATTCTCGCCATACTTTGGCAGACGTGATGTGGGATCTTCTAGTGGAATCATCCCGGGAGCCTTTTAAACACATATTGAATGTTTAAGTCAACCAATAAAAAGATGTAAACATTCTACAAAATCAACAGGATTATGTTACAAAGCACAATCTGAGAAAATAACAATATCAATAACACAATCATCTAAACAAACAATAAACATTACATATTCCTGATATATATATATATATATATATATATATATATATATATATATATATATATATATATATATATATATATATATATATATATATATATATATATATATATATATATTATATAAGCGTAGGAGGTCGGCCAGAAATTGTATAAATATAATTCCTTTCAAAATTGGCTATCAACATGAGAAGAAAATCAACACTTTCTGAACTAATAGTTCCTGAAAAGCAATACGGACATAGGTCAATTAGTTTACATGACTTTTATTGTTGACATTTTATATTTTATGAGTCCAGAAGCTTCTTCAGCTGGACATATAATTACATATGAAGAACATATGTAAAACAAATGAGAAATATATAAGCCGTGAACACATTGTAATTTATAAGATGATTTCTAAACATGATTAGAGTTCGGCACATGAAGTATGTTGGTACATATACAGACATAATGCCCCACTTGCTGATGTTATTGTGAGAGTCAGGTCGTGCACTCTTTTACGACACAAAGAATTTGGCAAATAGATACGACACTGTCTCCACCCTGGCAGGCAATTGTCCATGCATTTCCATCATGTGCACAAGGTTTCCAAATGTGAGTGCAAGTCTTGAGTGCTGAATTTCACCCATCATCTTTTCCCTGCCGTGTGACTTTCATAAAGGCGTCATGACTTTCCTAATTTAATCGAAACGTTTCTTCCCCCAAGAATATCTAAGTCTGTTATGTTTATTTGTGTTCCTAATGGAACGTCAAGCATTCTTTGCCCACATTGTCAAAGAACATTTCGAGCCAAAATAGGTCTTATCAGACATCTTAGAACTCATGTCTCCATACTTTCAATCCCACTGGATGAAATGAATGGTCATCATCATTCTTGATGGACAAACAACATTTATATTTGTGTTTTTGTTTCAATTATATATACCCTTTTTTAAAATAGTTATTTTCAAGTCCCCACATTGACATTCAGTACGACATTTTGTAACAGGCAATATTGTTTATTAATTACAGCAAATACGCAGGGAAGAGACGAAGGGAAAGACCCAGAAGTAAATACCTGGATGGCTTAGCCCCGTGGCATGGCTGAGAAAAAAACACGAAGCTGATCCAAGACTCTGGTGATCCAGTGACATGGCGAAACATGACCGCCCACGTTTATCGGCATGGCACATGATGGATGGACGCAGGTCGACTGGACATCTCTAACCTGTGATTTGTTCTGATTTTGTACTTCAACTGATAAGCTCTTGCATCATGTGATTTAATCTGAGTAAGATTCTGTTGGTGTGCCATCTTTTACAGTCTGGTTAACTCACGTGACTCGATACATGTCTGTTTACTTTCGGTGCAGACAAATGCCGCCGCTTCTTTAGCAGACGTGAGACATCTTTCAAGGAGATCATTCCTCGAGCCTTTCAAACACACATTTAAGTCGGTTAATGAAATGTTGTAAATATTATAGCCAAAATAGCAGGATTATATTATCAGTAACATTTGATAATATAACATATAACTATAAAAACGTGCAAAACTGACGGAAATATTATAATACTAAGAAAAACATCAATTTACAAAACCAGTAAAATGAAATGAACAGAGTCACTGATTGTTCACGTTATAACCTAAATGCTTGAACATACACATTTAAAAAAAAAGCTTTTCAAACTGACAATCAACGTGTGAAGAACGTCGACGCCATTCTGAACTAGCAGATCATGCCAGGTGAAAGACCAATGGTGTCTCCAATTTACATTGGCATCTGGTAATAAGCTGTTACAGGAAACAAGCCAGGGTTAACATTATGTGGGAGATCCATTAGAAGTCCCATACATAGTCATAGGGTCTGCGTGGCGAAGAGGTTAAGACGTTTGTTTTGCGCTCCGAAAGTCGTGGACTCGGAGACTCCTGAGGGACGTCATTGGATCTAAAGAGATCGTGCTCTGTGCGACGCTCATCGGAAAGAGACCGAGTCATGTAGGATAAAACCCAATGCAACGTTGTCGATTCGCTCACCTTTAAAACCTCAATTTAGACATGCTGATGATACGACCTGGCTAGAAACGACTGGAGGAAATGAGTCAATAAAACAAAACATTTTATATATATATATATATATATATATATATATATATATATATATATATATATACACACACACCACACACACACACACACACACACACACACCCACCCACCCACCCACCCACCCCCCACACACACACACACACACACACAATAGTCAGGACAAAGCAAAACAACAAAAACTAATTACTCTAGTAGGAACCTACTGTGGCTGTGTGAAATGTTTAGACCATCACATGCTGTAGGCCTGGGTTAAGGAGGAATAGGTGGCCAGTTGGCTCATCCCTTAGCGAACGACGAGAGATAGCATCGAACATTTATGCAGCCGCGTTCATGCCATTGTTAGATGCCGATGATATCTTGCTAGAAGAAACTGAATGAAGATCTCTGAGAACTGGTGGACTTTTTGTCAGTTTACTGACAACCATTACTGCAGACATTTTAATTTTAATTTTGGCATACTGTTGTCGCGGCTGCATACATGTTCTCCCCCGATGGTGTTTCCACCTTGTCGTGGTGGGGGAGCTTGAGTTTCTCAATGACCCTGAGAGCTATGCCGGCGGTAGCGTAGCTACCAGCAGGGCCTCCCAAGCCGGACAGGTCAAAGGGTAGAGAACAGACAAAGAGAAACACCCTGGTCCTCCAGGTTGGTGGTTGAAGCGTGGGGTTAACATCCCCACCTTTGTAAAAACCATTTTTGTTACGAAACAGATACATGAGCCTACAGACCTACAAGCACTTGGAATCAACGACTGGCAAGAGAAGGTCCACGAGAGAGACGAATGGAGACGGATTGTATCTGCAGCAAAGAACCTCAATGGCTCGGAACGCTGAAGAAGGAGAAGAAGAATATACTGTTGTTGACTTTTGGGAGTTGCGGTATCGCAGTAGCTAGCACGCTTGCCGGCCTATCAGGCGGTTATGAATTAGAATTCCCATCACCGCGGAGGATTTTCAATAAATGAAACCTTTGCTCCAAGTCGATCTAGCCTGCATAGAGCACCAGAAAATGTCCTCGAAAGAAAAGCCAGTAGGTGTGATATTTACCACGCGGTATAATTACCACGGCACTCACTGAACGCTGACTGGTCTATAAAAGTATCGGGCCAGCACCATATACCCAATACACATACAGGCGTGATCATGCACTTTGACCTTAACAAAAGTTACCATCCAATTTTTTGTTCGTGGTAAACTTTTGTAATATCACAGCAGCTACCCATGCATGTTTTCATTTTATACATCACAATAAAGGAAGTGTAAAGGTTAGCACACATGCCTGCCAAGACTCTGGTATAGGTTCCATCTGCAGGGAAAGTCAGGATTATTACTTTCTCCCAACCATTACTGCATCAAGATGCACCAGAAAATTTATAGTCAGAATCTTCCAGGGATTGTCTGTGATTGAAGAACTGCGAGGGAGGGACTGGCGAGACTTAAAGTAAGCGAAGGAAGAGCTACGAGAGAGGGAACTGGCGAGACTTAGAGTAAGCGAAGGAAGAGCTACGAGGGAGGGAACTGGCGGGGCTTAGTGTAAGCGAAGAAAGAGCTAAAAAGGGGGGGGGGAAGGGACTAGCGAGGCTTAGATTAAGTGATGGAAGAGCTATGAGGGAGAGAAATGGCCAGACCAAGAACGTTTGAGGGATCAGCTACTAGGGAGGGAACTGGCCAGGCCTTGAGCAGGTGAAGGTCAAACGCGGCACATCCCGAAGGTAGTATTTGCTGTGGGACTACCTTTACCTTTTACAATAACAAAAATACACACCTTCAAAACAAGAAACCAGAACGAATAGCACAATTACAAAAAATAATAATAATATATAAATTTATTACAATTCATTGGCCATGGGAAAAAAATCTCCAACAAGACGCAATTCCGATAAGAAAAACAATTCTCGTATGAGAGTTAATTATACTATAAGAGACTATTCTCCTATGAGAGACAATTCTCTTATGAGAGACAATTCTTATGAGAGACAACTGTCCTATGAGAGACAATTCTCTTATGAGAGATAGTTCTCATATGAGAGATAATTCTCCTATTAGAGATAATTCTCCAATGAAAGACTATTCTCTTATAAAGACAATTCTCCTATGAGAGACAATTCTCCTATGAGAGATAATTCTCCTATGAGAGATAATTCTCCTATGACAGATAATTCTCCTATGAGAGATAATTCTCCTATGAGAGACTATTCTCTTATAAAAGTCAATTCTCCTAAGGGAATAGGTAGTCTAACACCCTTTTTGCATTAGACAAAATATCTAGCTTGATGTCCAAGTGAAGACTTTTCTTCTCTTCGGAGATAGTGATTTCGTAGTTCTGCTTGAGCTTTACAAGGTCCATAGATAACTTACTATTTATAGTATTTAGAGGTTAAAATGTTAAATGTTAACAATCTTTCTACAGGTATTTTTTTTCGTGTATAGTTTTCATAAAAATCAAAAGAAGTGCAAGGTTAAATACGAAAAACACAAAACAGAGTGCCGTGATAGCATCTACACAATAACCAATGTCTTCAATGACCCTAATGATAAGTAAAGTTTTTAAAATAAACAAAATAATGCCAATGACATTTGAACCAAACACCATATATGTAAATCGCCAAACATGTAAATACCATTTCGCCAGATTGTCAGCATCTAATTTGTTTTTTATGAGCCAAACGAAGTAGTTACAGAAAGCAAACAAGACAATGTTGGAAGTAGCAGTCACCCATGCTGCCACATATGCTTCGTGTATTTCAAGAAAACAACTCAACAAACATTTCCTGTTACTGGATTCTGACTGGGCGATACTAAATTGCAAAGTGGCAAACGCACCTTCCATGCAGTCAAGTATACAACTGAGCACGCTTCCATTAAATGTGGCATTCATCTGTTTGATCATATCTACAACTTCACTTGTACCTGAAAGACATAACATGTGCGATTCTTGAAATCTAATTACTTCAAATTATTTTCTGACTTAATTAAAACACAATGACTTGAGAGAAAGTATTTGATCAAGTAGCTGATCAACTGCCATTCATCATTATATGCCCTGCCAACTGGTCGAGTTATTCATGTGCCTCCACAGATCTCGGTCCTTGGTGCTCTCGATCAACTCTGGTATTGATACTCCTCCACGTTACCGTCTCAGTCAATCCAGCAACATTTCTCCAGAACTGTCTCTGCCTCTTTTCTCACTGACGTTTCCTAATTCTAACGATTTTTTTCAAATGCCTTACTTCTCGTCACATGACCAAACAACGATGTTTGTCTCTTTCTTATAGTTGAATGTTCTAGTTTCATTAGCCTCTTCCGTGCAATCGTTGTTAGTTACACTGACAGTCCAAGGTATTCGCAACATTGCTCTCAGTAGCCACATCTCTGTTGCATCTAACCTCTTCCTAATGTGTTCATTCGTTACTGATGTAGTGTCAGGTCAGATCTGGTGCCGCTAATGGGGACACAGTGTTTGTTGTTGTTGTTGTTGTTGTTGTTGTTGTTGTTGTTGTTCTTCTTCTTCTTCTTCTTCTTCTTCTTCTTCTTTTTCTTCTTCTTCTTCTTCTTCTTCTTCTTCTTCTTCTTCTTCTTCTTCTTCTTCTTCTTCTTCTTCTTCTTCTTCTTCTTCTTCTTCTTCTTCTTCTTCTTCTTCTTCTTCTTCTTCTTCTTCTTCTTCTTCTTCTTCTTCTTCTGCTTCTTCTTCTTCTTCTGCTTCTGCTTCTGCTTCTGCTTTTTCTTCTTCTTCTTCTTCTTCTTCTTCTTCTTCTTCTTCTTCTTCTTCTTCTTCTTCTTCTTCTTCTTCTTCTTCTTCTTCTTCTTCTTCTTCTTCTTCTTCTTCTTCTTCTTCTTCTTCTTCTTCTTCTTCTTCTTCTTCTTCTTCTTCTTCTTCTTCTTCTTCTGCTTCTGCTTCTGCTTCTGCTTCTTCTTCTTCTTCTTCTTCTTCTTCTTCTTCTTCTTCTTCTTCTTCTTCTTCTTCTTCTTCTTCTTCTTCTTCTTCTTCTTCTTCTTCTTCTTCTTCTTCTTCTTCTTCTTCTTCTTCTCCTTCTTCTCCTTCTTCTTCTCCTTCTTCTTCTTCTTCTTCTTCTTCTTCTTCTTCTTCTTCTTCTTCTTCTTCTTCTTCTTCTTCTTCTTCTTCTTCTTCTTCTTCTTCTCCTTCTTCTTCTCCTTCTTCTTCTTCTTCTTCTTCTTCTTCTTCTTCTTCTTCTTCTTCTTCTTCTTCTTCTTCTTCTTCTTCTTCTTCTTCTTCTTCTTCTTCTTCTTCTTCTTCTTCTTCTTCTTCTTCTTCTTCTTCTTCTTCTTCTTCTTCTTCTTCTTCTTCTTCTTCTTCTTCTTCTTCTTCTTCTTCTTCTTCTTCTTTGGTTATTGCCAATACTTTTGTTTTCCTCCAAAGAAATATTTAGACCTATTTGTTATCACCTATGATTAAGTGTGTTTAGTTTATCTTTTATCTGATTATGCGTGAGTGTCAGTCGTGCAATGTCGTGTTCAAAGTCCAAATAATCAAGTTACTTCCTCACTGCATTCCATTTATGATAGTAGCCAGTGTTGACTTCATAACCAGTTTATATTCAGTACGAATGATAAACGTGACAACAGGATCCATGTCGTATGCCTGTTTCTATTTCAAAGTAGCTGTTAGTCTTGGTGTGTGGGTGGGGGGATATATGTGCATCTGGGTGTGTGGGTAGGGGTGTGGGTGGGTGGTTGGGCGGGGATGTGAGTGTGGGTGGGGAAGCGTGTGTGGGTAGGGATATGTGTGCGGGTGTGTGGTATTTAGATGGGTGCTGAATGTGTGGGTGGGTGGGGATGTGTCTCATAACATGGTAATATGCATTTTTTAATGTTTACAACATTCATTTGACAATGGGTTTTTTTTTCCTATGTGAATGTATCATGCATTATTGATGAACGAAAGATGATTGATTGAAAGGGTCGAATGTAAGACGGGCCTGCGTGCCCTATTTATAACCCTTTGAAAATAAAGTTGAAGTGAATTTAATTGAATTGAATTCCTCATGCATTTAATATCTTCGTATGTTGCCATTCATAAGTTAATGATTTTTTGTGTGCGATCTTATAATGCCGCAATAACCCCCAATAGGATCCCTTTAAAGCTATCAATGGGTTTTTCATAATACCCAAATCCAAAATACTGTGTCGAATAGTTGGTATATGATTAGTTCAATACTTTGCTCTATTATTAATCGTAATGTGACTTTCTGGTCAGAGTAGAATCTGTATGGTCGAAAGCCTGTCTGTTCATCCCTTAATTGTTTACCACTGGCATCTCTTAGTCTATCCAGAATCATCCTGTTTAATATGTTCCCAGGATCTGACAATAACATTACTCTTTTGTATTTTACACTTACACGGGTTCTCTTTCTTGGGCAACTTCACCAAATATCCTTCTCTCACGTGCCTGTATTGTTATGGTCTTCAAGACACTGCTAAATAATGTGTGCAGCATTTCCGTTGAAGCACGTATGTTGGCTTTAATAGTTTCTGCTGGGATAACATCTGGACCAGCAGCTAGCATCTCTCAGTAATTGGATATCTCTTTTGATTTCTTATTTAGGTGTTATTTTACAGTTTATATCCAGCTCCACCTCTGCAGGCTAGTTATCAGGAGAGTTATTTAGTACTGGTCTATTCAAAGTTTCTTAAATTATTAAACACATTTGTTCCTTTGATCTTTAATGTTGGCGAGAACTTCCCCATTACTGATTTTGATATGTCCTCTTGGTTGATTGTATTTTCCTACTAATTTCCTTGTGATCCTGCAAACGTCTCCGATATTCCTATAGCTGCTTCGCCTTCTGACTCTCTTTCTATTGCATCTAACTGTAGTCTTTTATCCGCTCTAAAGAGCCTCGTGAAATCTTTGTTAGCCTCAGTATACATTTAATGGGCTCTGATTTTAACAGCTTTAGTTTTACTGTTAATTTCGATTACTTTTTATTTTCCTTTGTTCTTCTTCTTCTTCTTCTTTTTTTTAAAGCTTGTTTTCAGCGATATCAACGCATATTGATTATACAAATGTTTAAATGTGTGTGAGCCGGCTCCGTGGCTAAAGGCTTGCGAACGCGGTTCTTGAGCCAGGTACCAGGCGTTCGGAGCTTAGCTGCGACCGATTTGTGCAGCAGACCGTGTCGCGTTGTGTTATAACGTGCTGGTATGGGAGCCGGTCGTTCAGAAAGCAATGGCAAACTACTGAACGTAACACTTGCCTAGTACATCAACAGCAGCTGAAAAATGCTGGTGTTGACTGCAACGTCCCGTAAGGGATAGACAACAAACAATTTATGTACCCGAGCAACCTTCCTAAAGGGTGAAGATCAAGTTCCCTAATGCCACCAGGAAGGAAGAGTGGGCGCTATTAGACGATACGTTATTCCGTGCTTTAGAAGGAGAGCTGAAACTTGAATCCCTTGAGGAGAAATTGACACAGTTCGGAGAGATTATCTACCTCCACTTGCTGATTCAGTTTGGTTGCAGCGAGAGGAGGGAAGCAGCTCTGCCGCAGAAGTCCAGGCGGCAGCAACTGCTAGAGGAGGTGAGGCAACAGAAGAATACGGCTAGGAAACAGTGGGAAAGGGCAGAAGAGCATGAGAAAGAGGGCTTGCGCCAGCTGTGTCAACATCTGAAAGCCACGCACAATGCTCTATCCCGAGCCGAAAGGTTCTTCAAAAACCGGCAGAAAATCCGGAGGGAACGTGAGAGGTTCTTCCGGGAACCATACAAGTTTGCACGGGACTTGTTCGAGCAGCCGCGATCCGGCATCCTCAATGTTAGCAAAGTGGAGCTGGAGAGCCACCTCGCTAAAACGTACTCCGATGCCCAACGGAACGTCCCACTCGGAGACATCGAAGGGCTCCAAATTCCGGCAGAACCCACGATGGAGTTCAATGCCAGTACTCCGATGTGAAGCGAGGTGGTTGCGGTAGTGAAAAAAAAGCGAAGGGAAAGTCGGCACCGGGGCCCAACAGTGTGCCTTACACGGTCTATAAAATATGCTCGAAAGTCCTCATGAAGTTACACCGGATACTGAAATCCGTGTGGAAACAGAAACATGTCAGCACGGAGTGGAAGACCACCAACGGAATCTACGTTCCCAAAGAGCAAAACTCAACTGGTATTGCCCAGTTCTGGCCGATCTCTCTTCTCAACCTCGAGGGGAAAATATTATTTTCGATCGTGGCCAGTCGGATCACGAAGTACTTGATGGGAAACAATTACATCGAGACAGCGGTTCAAACAGGGGGGCTACTTGGAGTCCCCGGTTGTCTCGAGCACAGTTCCATGATCTGGGATGCTATCCAGAGAGCGAAGACGAAGAAGGAGGAACTCCATGTGATATGGTTGGATCTGGCCAACGCGTATGGGTCAGTGCCCCACCAATTATTGTGGCATGCACTCAAAGCTTATCACGAGAATATCACGGAGAACCTAGTGCAATACTTCTTGGGCTTCACTATTCAGTTCTCGACCACAACGTTCACGACCAGATGGATCGACCTGCAAGTGGGTATTGCCATGGGATGTACGATTTCGCCTATACTATTTGTCATGGCAATGCAGGTCATACTGGTTGCGGCATCAGGCTACGTATTTGTAAACGTATCTGTGAAAAGATCGTATGGTTGTTTTTCCGTGCCTTCCCAGTCCCCACACATTATTTGTGATTCCGACCATGACAGCAACTTTGGGTGTCAATACAAGTGAGTGTCCTGTTCTTCTTGGTGCAAAGTTGTCCACTTAAACTGTTGTGCAATCATGATAATTCGCACCAAACCCCCCATTGGATATTTTGGGACATGTATGACGGTGTCGGTGGCTAGCTGATAGCGAACGGGTTTCATCCCGACATTTGAAATCAGCTGCAGACGATTTGGAAGCAGACCGCTCATATTTGAGATTAGGATTATATTTGATCCATATTAAGTATTAGAATTATATAAATACTATATTTGGTGTGAACGTATAACATTGTGATTCACCCGAACCACGATTGTGATAATATTGATTATTGAGGTCTTGAAACTGACCTGTAAAAATGACGCAACGCACTCACATTGAAATGTTTTGAAAGCATCGTTTAAGAGCAGTGCGATCATTATTTGGTATATTTGTAGTTCATTATTGATGATTAACTCGATAAGAGCGCCCATAAGAATTATGTTGGGATTATTTTGCTTATTCTAATTATCTTCATTATTTTGACGATTATTTTTGAAGATCTTGTATTTTTGTTTTGATTATCCAGTGAACTTACCCACGAAATAGTACCATGTCAAAAGTACAGTTAGTACAGGGAAAAGTAGACTAGTGTGCAGATTACGATCAGAAAGTATAGCTCAGTCAGAGACATCAGAAAGCGAAGACGACGACATCGCAGATACACGTAGTCAGCAAACAGAACACGCACTTAGTACACCACAGTACTGAATCAGATAGGGGACGACGACATGGAACTACAAGTTCAGACAGGAGACATGACGACGACAATTGATAGCATACGGATAGAACCAAGACTCACAGACGAGCAAAGACGACAGATAATAACATTAGTAACGAATACGGAGACGTATACTGACGATATATGTGTTCATACGGCAGACTGGACAACACATCTACAGAAACTGCGACACGTCTTCGATAGATTGAGATTATTCGGTCTTACTGTAAAATCAACAAAAGTTGAGTTGGGTTTGGAAGAAATTGACTTCCTTGGCCATACAATCACAAGGGGCCAACTTAGAACAGATGAGAAAATCGTAACTAAAATTTTAAATCTAACAATGCCAACGACCAAGAAGCAAGTTAGAAGCTTACTTGGTCTAGTAAATTATTACAACAAGTTTATACCTAATTTAGCTGAGATTACCAGCGTCTTTTCCAATGTTTTGAAATCATCTGTAAAATTGAATGTAAAAGATGCACATTTAATTGATGAATTATCAAAATTGAAACAAATGTTTAGCGTTGTACCAATCTTGCGCTTACCTAATCCAAGCCTTACGTATTTTCTCCGTACAGACGCAAGCGCTATATCCATCGCTGGCGTTCTAGGCCAGTTCCATGAGGGAATCTTTCACGCAATCATTTATGTAAGTCGGAAAATTACACCTGCTGAGTCGATGTATGGAGTCTCTGATTTAGAAGCCTTAAGCGTCATCTATTGTGTCCGTAAGCTCCACCGATTCTTAGCTGGCACCCATTTTGTCATCGAAACTGATAATTCCCCTCTTACAGTTATGGAGTCTGGAGTCCACAAAAATAACAGAATCTATAGGTGGTCTTTGAATCTCCAGAACTACTCATTCACGATTAAACATACAAAGGGAAAGATGAACTTACTGGCAGACACGCTAAGCAGACCTTCCCAGATAGAGATACCTGATGTACCTGAGAAGAGCGATTCTACAGCACCTCATTCATCGACACTTTAAGTAATCTGTGTCCAGATTGTGTAATGATAGACACTTTTGTGCTCTTAAAATTGTGAATCGCCTTAAATTAACTACCACTAACTGTGTCATTACAAGTAAGAAAGGACAGACACATTAGGAGATGTCTACGCCATCATCATATTATATATGTAACCAGTGAGTAGGACTGTACTCTAACGTTACCCAGAACGAGCGCGTGTATATGAGACATTGTCTATATTACTCTATTTCAACGAGATTCAATAGAGAACGCGACTCCAACAACACACCTGGAAGTAGATAATGTAATTAATGTATAGTTAGAAATGTATGTGATATGTATCATAACATGTTTTTATGACAGTTGCATTTAATATCATAACTTGTGTATTGCAATAGAATCTTCAAAACCATCCCTATAAGATTTTTGTTTAATGAGAAACTAGTAACATTTAAGAGTTAAACTTTAGCTACACTAAGTTAGAAATTAATATATACCATTTCATTAGATCATACTCTTGAACTTAGTAAACACAGCTTTAATTCATCATCATTTAAACACATTTTCATATAGTTTAGTTAAATGAAACATTATTTAAATTTATACCATCATTTAGAATTTATAACATCATATGTAGAAACACACATTTAGGTAACTAACACACTTTACCCCATTTTATTCATTTAGTTAGATTATTTCCCTTAGTTAGCATAGCTCAGCACACCAACGTAGATTATATTAAGTATAGTAATGATTACTCTCAGGATCGATAGTAAACGATCCTCACAACCACGTAATTTTTTTTACAGAAATGACCGGTGCAGAAATACCGCACAGTCATTTGGCTCTAAAACGGTGGTAAACCGAGCCAACCATTTATTGTAAATATATTTTTCATTCATTTTCTTTTGTATAACAATATTTTAATGACATAACGCCTTTTTAAACCAGTGTGGAATGAAAGCGTAAATAAAAGAAGTGTGAAAGTGAATGAGTGAATGAAATAAATACAGAGGAATGAGACATTTTGCGGATTGTTCGCCGCACGACATGAGTATTTGTAGTTCATCCGTGTCGATTTGTGTAACACAGTGTGTTGTTCGTTTTTTATCCGTGTTGTTGCCATACTTTCATGATAGAGATGGGAAACATATTTTAAGCTTCCTAAACCGGCTAAGTAGTCATAAATCAGCCTTACACACTCGTTTGTGACTACAATAGACCGTTTTATGGTGCTTGAAAGATAACATACATGTAAATTATAGACATACACACATGTTGGTAATTTAAGCACACATTAGTTAAATACAAACACGCAACCAAACAGGAAAACTAACAGATAAAGATGCATAAATTATTACTTGCAAAGGGGCATAATAGCTATGAACAGGGGACACTACAAACTTTCTAAACCCTAGTTTAACACTGAAAGATTTCTTCACGAGCGGAAGCTAGATAGGTGAACATTAGCGCACAAAGCATGTATACAAGTTAGAGTAAATATTTATATAGCTAATAACTTTAGTATTATAGCCACACTGGTTATCATTCCTATTGACCGACTGCCATCTATTTTGCTGGCCTACACCATAACATCTCCTACCTGTCTCGTGCTCCGTTCGTTCAAGCGTCTGTCTCTTTATCAATTCCATCATAGACGAAATTCTATCTACGTCCATTTTTAAGCTATTCATCAACTCTGTCACACGTCCTAGCTTCCTATAAAAGATTTCCATAGTAGCTCACCACGCCTTTATGCTATAAAGCTTTGTTATACGTAGTATCTGGACTGCATATGGCTCTCCCAACTCCACCCAAAACCTGTATCAACGACGCTTCATCTTGTGCCCTTTTATTATATCTGTAAATTAGAATAATTCAACCTCTAACCAATAATATTAATTAATAGTATATCTGTAAATTATGATAATTCAACCTCTAATCAATAATAGTAATTAATAGTATATCTGTCAATTAGGGTAATTCAACCTCTAACCAATAATATTAATTATTAATTATATCATAATCACTTTTATAATGTTTAAACATTTATCCTATTAAGTTTACCCTATTAACTATATATACACCGGCGGGAGGAAGAAGTCAGCAAAGTTCCAACAACGATAACTCAGGAGTTCCTCTAACACACAGCTCCCGTGGGCTTTTCAGGGACACCAGCGAACAATGTTTCACCCGAGGGCGGGCAGAAAACGTGTTGAAAAAGAGGCTTCGCTTCACCCGGGGGCTGGCAGAAAACGTTTTCAAGCAAACTCAACTTTGAGCGGCAGTCAAGAGAACGACCGACTTGAAATGATTTCAACCTTGAGCGGCATTCAAAAACGACTGACTTGAAATGACTTCATCCTTAAACGGCATTCAAAAACGACTGACTTGAAGTGATTTCAACCTTGAGCGGCATTCAAAAACGGTTGACTTGAAATGATTTCAACCTTGAGCGGCATTCAAAAACGACTTGACTTGAAATGATTTCAACCTTGAGCGGCATTCAAAAACGGTTGACTTGAAATGATTTCAACCTTGAGCGGCATTCAAAAACGTTGACTTGAAATTTTACGCCATCTCTTCACTTCTTGCATGGGCAGTTGACAACAAAACTAAACTCATGGCGTCTGTTTTTTAGAAGTTCTCGATTGTGCGTCAGTACGAGCCGATCAAGTTGAAGGTTTTCAGATGTGTAAGCTTGGACAGCACTTTGATTTTCCGCGACAACCCAACAGGACATCCTCAGTCGTAAGCACCATTTCGCCTCTATAACAGTGGCAGGTTAAGGCGAACAAGCAACAAACATTACTCCAAGGCCGTTCTTTCTATTAAGCTACTTTAATCTGATTCACATCAGTTCAGGAATAAACATACGTTAAAACAACCAACCCTTCAATTCCAGATGTTGCCCAGCGAATCACACGTCCTTCTTAGATGGTGGGTCCTTCACAACTGACCTTGTTTCTATGATCCTCGTCATAGGACGACCCCCCTAACTACATAGCAGTTCTTAGCTACCCCCCTACTATGGTGCTTGCCCGTGCACTATTTCATTATTGACTATGCACACCTCACTGCCCATTCTTCCTATTACTAACTCTGTAATAGCAAAACTGTGTGGTTCTCGCCCTACTATGGACTGCAGGCGCAGTACCATGCTCTATGCTTCGAAAGGATCCAACCAAAACGACTGTCGTTCTTCTCAGCTGCCCTCACGCGTCCCAGAGGGCCTTCACCACATCTGCCTTATCATTCATCAAATCTCCACTTAATGGTGCATCACCAGCCAATCTATCCGAGTGTTCATTTCCAATCACACCAGTGCATAATGGATAAAATATCCAGCGTTTGCTAACAACCCGCGACTTCTGAATGCCACTCTGCAAGGAGCATGCCAGTCTTCACCTTTGCCAGCATGCTTTGTAAATCAGTTACAATCATAACATGCGTATGCAGTTTGTTCTCCAACCAGCGGAAAGCTGCAGTAACCGCCCCGACTCCATTCTCAGACTTGTGGTTTCAAAGGTCAAGCTCTCCTTTACCAAATATTGACCATTTTCTTTTGCTATGAGTCCCCAGACAATTCTTTTTCCTCTTAACACAAAATCATTGGTATAGTCATATCGCCAGGACGAGAGTAGTCATGAATTAATTGCTAAATTTCAGCTCCCACAACGCCCACAGGCCAATCCCTACACTCGTGGTCCAATGCGATTATAACCCCACACATCTGAATTTCTATTCGGCACTCTGACCCATTCCTTGCCTCTGCCAATCTTCTCAAGTGCGTATACTCTTCATTGCATTGAACCCCTAATCTCATCTCATCATCTCATCTCATCATGTTCCTCTTGTACCCTGCGGTGTCGAGGTGAAGTATAAACTTCGTGAGAGTGCCCGGTTATGGGCTTCGTATATCGACACTCCCATGGATTCTGTCATTCCCTCCGTCCAACGTTTACGTGGTCGGCCTCTTCCTCTGTTTCCATCTGGTCTGTACATCATTGCTTGTTGTGGCATGCTGTTGACTGGTAGCCTACTTGCATGGCCAAACCATTTGACTTGCTGCTTTCTAATAAAATCTAGAGCAGCTTTAACCCCTACTTTAGTCCTGATTTCTTCATTTCTGATCTTATCTCTTCTTGATACGTTGAGTATTCTTCTCAGAAACCTCATTTCTGTAGTTGTGATTTTTCTTTTCTCTTTTTCTGTCATTGTCCAGGTTTGGCATTGGTAGCACAGAGTTGGTAGGAAGATTGTGTTGTAAAGTGCTTTCTTAGTAGTTATTGATACATGTTTGTTCTTTAGTATTGGTGCCATTTGTCCAATGAGTTGATTTGCCTTATTGCACCTATTTTCGATCTCGTCTTCTGATCTGCCATTTGATGATATTATACTTCCTAGGTACTTGAAGCTCTTTACTTGTTTCAAGGGATGTTCGTTAGGTGAATTGTTGCTGTTTGTTCTTCTTTAGTTATAGTCATTACCTCTGTTTTGCTTGTGCTAATTTTCATGTTATGTTCCCTACACATTTCGTTTAGACTATTCATGTGGTCTTGTAATTCAGCTTCTGATTTTGCTATTAGTGCTTGGTCGTCCGCAAACAGGAGTTCTCTAATAGGTTAGATTTGCAGATGGTTCTTCTTCTGTGTTCTCGTCATGCGGTATTCTTGCTGTCTCTGCTTGGCTGGTTTCTTTACATATGTTGTCTATATATGTTATGAACAAGAGAGGGGACAGGACACAACCTTGTCGTACTCCAGATCTTATGGTGAAGGGTTCTGAGTGTTCTCCAGTTGCTCTCACTATGCATTCACTGTTGTTGTATAAACTTCTGCATAGGTTTGTTAGATGTGTACTCACTCCATATTGTTTAAGGATTTCCCACAGCTTGTTTCTATCTACCCTATCAAATGCCTTTTCTTGGTCGACAAAGGCTAAGTAGAGTGTTTCATTGAATTCAATTGATTTTTCTATAAGTTGTCTAAGAGCAAAAATGGCGTCTGTGCATCCTTTGTTTTTCCTAAATCCAAGCTGCGTTTCGCTTAGCTGGGGTTCTAAAGTAGTTCGTAATCTTTTTTCAAGAATTTTGCAAAATATTTTCCCAGTATGACTCAACAGTGAAATGCCTCTGTATTGTGTGCAATCTCTTTTGCTGCCTTTGTTTTTCCAAATTGGGATAATTATGGCGTTTCCCCAGTCTTGTGGTGAACCCCTAATGACAATTTGTAATCACCACTTCAACACGATACCTAAATACAGGCTTCTATCAAAATTGATTCTCAGGTACTTCAGTCTGCTTTCTCTATGCATGGTTTTACCATTTATTGTGAGGATTTTGAGGTCATATTTAATAATCCTTTTCTCCAGAGAGCACCACAAGACAGTCACCTATTCTGAGTTGTGGTCAGCATTCATCCCCGTACACCAATAGATCAATTTGTCCATTGTCGCCTATAGCTCCTGAGCTGTTTAATTTATGTCCCTCGCCTGACTTTATGCGAGTTTATCACCTGCAAATGTTAGTATCCTTTCAAACCATGTCTGAGGAATTGTCAATACTACGGACACTAATTTCTAAACTAGGCAGCCAGGGTAAGGTCACCATACAGTTGATACAATCTCACTGTGGAGTACGAGATAACGAGAGAGCTGATCGACTAGCTAAGGAAGGGGCGAAAGAAGAACAACCTGATGTACCCAATACATACCACCAAATGAAAATAATGGTCAATTAATCAGAAGGCTATCACAGGTCCACATGGCCGAATGGGTAAGAACGCGTGTTTTTAAACATCCGTTGTGCCGATGCCGAGGTAAGCAGTTCAACCCCATACACCAGACATCTGGACTAAAATGTTGACCTGTCGCCCATGACTTGGGGATGTAAATTACAAGTACCTCTGAAGTCGGAGTGGGTTCGCCTGATGGCGAGGGACACTGTTAATAGGGAAAGCAAATACACATGAACAATTCAGTCCATCACTACTATAAATAGCGACAGGAAAATAAGAAGAAGAGATTTAAAACATAATATGTTTTAAAATGTTGTGTCTGTTATATCACACATTTTTGTATGGATGGTTTTAACTTAAATATAATTTAATTCAATTTTGATTCAGTGTCCTTATAAACATTTTCTTTCTTGTATTTATGTATTTATCGTTAATTTCTTTATTTAACTTATCCTATTCTTTTTTATGTTGTTTTCTTTTGTTCGTCGACTTCAAGAAATCTTCAGTAATTCAGTTTTACATAGCTTTTGTCATACTTCATGTACCATCTCTTTGCATTTTTATAGAGTGAATTGTGTATTGTCTTGAGTACATTATCATCACACTTCTGTCAAACTAACTTCTGCTAGAGCGGTGAGCTCATCATCATCACCAACTGTAATCTTTGTAGACATCATCACAGCCCGTTTTGTAGCCGGAGGAAGGTATTTGGCAGTCGAGAAACTCAGATTGTTCTAATCAGCAGTTGAAAACGATTCTAAGACAGACAAGATACCAACATGGTTCACTTATACAACGATAGATGTGTAAGGTCTTAGTTAGATGTGACTGAGCTACCGTATGACAGTAGGCGGTACTACCTGCTTTCTGTTAGCGCCGAATGTTGGGCGGCGCTTACCAAACCCGACACCCCATTTTGTGCCAAAGGCTTCGGGCGGAGGAGCACAATTGGGATGGTAAAAACCATCAGGGATGGTAAAAGCCATATCCTAGTGCGAAGAAATGCAACCTAAAGACTAAATGCCATGGCAGGGCAGACCAGGCCCTAAGCCTTGGTCGGCAGCTGGTCTAGGATCGAAGCTCCGACAGGCGGGCAGTTAGAGCATTGCTTTGCTGATCCGGCTGCTTCTGCAGCTTGCCTTGTTCCAGATGTATAGGTGTTACTTTTCCTCTGGGGTGAACTAGGCAGGCCAAGAAAGGGATCTTGCTGCATGGGCAACACATGATCTCTATATTTTAGCCAAGGCTTTGTGCTATGGAGAGGCAATAACTCCATCCATGGTCTTAACTGGTCTCGGAATCAAAGCGAGAGGCAACTGTTACAGGTTATAAGTCCCTGTCAATTGGCGTAGACATGGGGCGCCACGCGTTACCTCTGACGGTGGGAGACACCTACAGGTGTCACTGATCAGCTACCGCCCGCCTCAAGCTGGGCAGCCCCGGCAAATTGGGTGCTGATACGCCACAGCCTGCCTGCTTCAATGGGTGCTTGGGACTAGGACAAAATCTGATCCGCAGGCTGTAAAACCAATGCACTAGGTACTAATATAAAGAAAAATAGAAACCTCAAGCTACGGCTAGCAACCTGGAACGTGAGAACTATGTGTCCATGATTTTCCACTGACTTGACCAATATTGACGATGTGAGAAAAACAGCTGTGATTAATGCCAAACTCAATCGCCTTAATTGCTGGCCTGCAGGAGACTCGCCTCGCTGAGGAAGGGTCACTCAGAGAAAACAATTACACCTTTTTGGGGACGTTTAGAGGGCAGGCAGAAAAAAAGGCAACATGGTGTGGGCTATGTAGGAATAATTCGCAACAAGGAATAATTGAAATTCCAGCAGGAGGTAATGAAAGACTATAATCCCTTAGTTAGTTAGATAGTTAGTCGACAGATCATCCTCATTGCACATCGAACCATTCAGTCCATAAGTGCTCGGATCCCCTCCTCAGCAAATCCCGCAACGTGTAGCGGCTAACGACGCCAGTTCTGTGTTGGTTTATCAATCTTCTTTGGCTTCCTGCGTAGTGTTCTTGTTTGGCCACCCCTCTTTTAATTTGCTGCTCTCGCAGTCTGGCCATTGTTGTAGATTCACAGTCATCACTTGGTTCTCGCAAAAGTCTTACTTCTCGTAGAGCATTCAGGATGTCGGCCTGGTCCATGGCGCGTCCGCCCTCCACAGTAGCCTCACCTGCGAGCTTGTCAGCCCGCTCATTTCCTTGTACTCCCGCATGCCCTGGCACGAAGATGAAACTAATCTTTGCCAGTCGAGACCGCTCCAGAGGCAGCAACCATTCTCTTCGGATCGATCCCTCCTCTATCCTCTTGATCATGTTCATTGAGTCGCTGAGGAAACAAGCCCTAGTGAATGTCTGTGTCTCGAGCCATGTTATTGCTTTACTTACTGCCATGACTTCCATGGTCAGGCTACTTGTGGTTTCAGTGAAAGCACCAGAGTCCTCCTTCACAATTCTCCCTCCGGCCCGAGCTGTAAAGGCCCATGAGCTTCTCACATGTCGGACGACCGACCCATCTGTGTAGATGACCGCGTCACCGTCTAGCGAATTCTCGAAAATCAACGCTTGTACTTCAGCCTCAACAGCAGCCGGATTTTCTTGTCTGCATTTTCTATCTAGTTGGATGCAAACTGAAAAGGATGTGCAGAAGTCTGTTGGCACTTGCACCCACTCCTCGCCAGGTTCTAAGTCCTCAAGTGAACACACCTGTTGAAGAATGTCTTCGGCTTGACCCATCCACGACCTTCCTCTTTTTAACCTGCTGCCCTTCACCTTCCTAATTTCACTATGCAGTGGATGTTGTGTGTTTGCGTTAATTCTGAGGTAGGCGCGTGCCCTGCAACCTTGTATTCTCTCTTCAATGGTTGGAAAGTCAAGAAGGTAGAGCATCGCCCTGCATGCTGTATCTCTTGTACATCCATGAATAATGCGCATAGCTTCATTCTGTATCCTTTCCATCCTTTCTATCTGCTTATAGCTGAGAGTCAGGATTGCCATTGCATACTCCAAAACAGACATGACCAGCCCCTCGTACAGAAGACATAGATGGCGCTGCTCACAGTTTGCTGCCGCCATCACCCGCATCGCTGCCAAACCCCGCTTGGCCTTTGTTATCACCTGGTCTATGTGCACATTATAAGCAAGGCTTCGATCAAACCGTATCCCCAGGTAATTCATTGCCTGCGTTCTTTCCACCGTCTCTGAACACAGCATTACAGTTGGTGTTGGAGTGTTGACAATATGATTATTCAACGAGAACCAAGTCACTGTTGCCTTTGTTGGGTTGACCATTGCCCCAGCTTCATCACACCAAGTACTTATGCGATTGAGTTCGGTTTGTAGTTCTACAGCAACCTCCTCTCTATCCTTACCCTGACGATACACTAAAACATCATCGGCATATGACAATGTCCTGCCAGGTCCAGTGATCTGCTCACTGGTGATTCTCACTGTGTAGGCGTTGAACAGTACCGGAGATAATGGTGATCCCTGTGGTAGGCCAGGATATATTGTTGTTGGTTCCGAAGTCCAGCTGCCACATCTAAAAACTACTTTCCGTTGGAAGAGGGCTGCAGCGATCCAACTAAGGAGGAATGGACTTACGTTTAGTTCGAGAAGCTGAAACATTAAAAAATCCAGTGGTACTCTGTTGTATGCGTCCTCAAGATCAATCGCTGCAGCAACGGTTTCAGTGCCTGAGTGGAAACCTTCATAGACATCCTGGGCAAAGACTGCTGCATTGGTCCAGGTTTCTCTTTTTGGACGGTACCCACCCAGGGTGGGTGGGAAAACACCTTGCCTCTCTAGTTGGCCTGATATTTTCCTGGCAATTACCTTCTCCAGCAGCTTGCCTATTGTATTCTGCATGGTTATAATTCGATATCCCTGAATTTTTTGTGGTCTTTGTCAGGCTTCGGCAAGGGAATCAGATAGCTGTGTAACCATTCCTCCTTGATGCTAGCACTCCCTATACTGTTGTTGTACATGTCTGCTAGTTTCTCTAGCTCATTGTCGGTACACCTATTTATGTCGTCGTATCTTATGCCATCAGGACCTGGAGCACTGTTTTTTGATCGTCGAAGCACAGCCTTGATTTCTTTCACTGTCACTGTGTCTTCATCCGAAGGTGTTCTGGGCCTTGCATCTGTCTGAGGTGACCTCCTTGGCCAGATTTCGGCCTCCCATGTCTGTCTGGTTGCTCTGCTCAAGGTAGCGTTCAAAGAGGGCTTTGCCCTTGTCCTCGTCAGTCCTCTGCCAGATGAGGTCAGCACCTTGGAAGTCAGAAATGCTCTTATTCTTGACTACACCACTCATGCTTTTATGTAGTCGCCAGAACAATTTCAGTGACTTGTCTGTGCTTACTCTTTGACACACCTCTGCCCATTTTTCGCTTTTAACAACCTTGACCAGTTTTTTGAAGTAGCTTACTTTTGTGTGCATCTCTCTTTCTAAGTGCAAGCAGGGACTAGGATGACCAGCTCTGTTCTTCTTGGCATTTTGCCATCTCCTTACAGCACTACGCTTATCCACCCAAGCCTTCTCCACCTCGAAACTCCACCACGGTGGCTGCTCCCAGCTTTTTTTCCTGCCCTGAAACGTTCTGCGCTTGTCACGTCTTATTTTACTCACCACATCTTGCCCTGTACTGTCATACTGGAACGTCTTTACCTTTAGCTTGTGCTGCCTGGTTCTGCCTTTCTCCACCAGTATGCTGCAAGGGTGGTGGTCGCTGCCATGGTGTCCTAGGACACCCCATCTACACACTGTAGTGAGTGAAGGTGAAACTAGCGCCAGATCAATAGCACTGTCCTCATCGCCCGGACGGCTTGCTGTCCTGGTGACACAGCCACTGTTGATACAAACCAGGTCGATGGTTTCCAGTGCAGTCTCGAGCTCCTCCCCCTGTGTATTGGAGGAAGTGTTTCCCCATGACCTGCCTTTAGCGTTGAAGTCACCACAGAAAATAACATTTCTCTCGTGGCCTAATATGCCACTTAAGCACTGCCACTTCTGGGCGTCCACACTGGCATTGCGGGCATAAACATTAACCAACACGAATGGTATACTGAATGAACTCTCAACGCCTGTATTTGTATATCGTCACTGTCCCAACTGGACATGTCTAGCTCTGACGCCACCATGCTGTCGCGAACGAGAATCGCCATTCCCAGATGTCGTCTGTTGTAGAAACATTTGAAGCCGGCAATTTGGAGTAGCTGATCGCCCAGTCTCGTCTCCTGGAGTGCTAAAATGTCGTTCCTGTAAACTAGGGTTTCTAAAATAGAGCCCCGTTGTTTTACGCTGGCACAGTTCCAATATAGAATACGGATGTTCCTGAGTCCTAGACGGTGACACTTGAGTCTAAAACGCCTCAAACCACCACGCTTACCTTGCTTCTTTATCCCTGCGCGGCTACGACGCCGCTTCGGTATGTTGACTGCTGACTGCACGAAGAACTATGCTGACTGCACGAAGAGAAGACTATTATCCCTGTGCTTGGCAACCTCTTGTGGTTTTGCCACCATTATTACTGCATATGCACCGACACTCGATTTCTCTGGTGATGTGAAGGATTCGTTCTATGAGGAGTTAGACTCTGTGATCAAGGCAGTTCCATAATCCGACTACATGTATATACTCGGTGATTTCAATGCTCGTGTGGGCAAGGATGTTTATTAAGAAGACACAGATTATCGTCGTCACTGGGAAGAAGGAAATACCACAATGTGATATACGAGTAGATGGGCATATTCTTAAACAAGTGAATCGATACTGTTATATCTGCACAGTCATAACATTTGATGTGAGATGCCTTTAAGAGATTAGAACAAGAATTACCATTGTGAAGGTAGCCTTTTGCTAGATGAAAAACATACTGACCAATAAAAAAGATATCAATTGAAACTAAAAAAAGAGTGATCAGATTCTACATAGAACCTCTACATTTGTATGGATGCGAAGCGTGGACAATAAGCAGTCAAAGTGAAAAACATCTGAAGGCTGTGGAAATGTGGTTTCTGAGGAAAATGCAAAGAATACCATAGACAGACAGAAAATCCAATGAGCAAGTCCTTCAAGAAACAAATGAAGATCGTAAACTGATTAGAGTCAGAATCGAGTTCATGGCCAGTGTGCCTTGAAAAATACAGCATCAGTCGCATGAATGAAAATGGGCAAAGGCTGCTGGAGCATTGCACCAGAAATGACCTATGTATTACAAACTCCTGTTTTAAAACAAAAAAGCTGAATAAGGTCGCATGGAAACATCCAAGAACCGGTCATTAGCATCAGCTGGACTTCATCATCACACGGAGACAATATCTGAACCATATATCATTGACTCGAAGTTACCACAGTGCTGACTGTGATACCGATCATTCTTTGGCTGTTGCAAGGGTTAGACTGAGACCAAAGAGAATCTACACAGCTAAACACAAATCAAGCCCCAGGATTAGTATTATTAACATTCGTGATCCTGAAAAGTGCTTTGAGTTTCAACAGCAACTTGATGACGCTTTTACTGATACACCAGTAAATTGTAAGTAAGTGAAATGTAGGGTAAACTTACGGAAATTCTTTATAAAACTACCGTTGGGGTTTACGGCACTGTGGATCATAAGAGGCAGGACTGGTTTGTGGCAAACAGCCAGACACTGCAGCCCATGATTGATAAGAAGAAGATAGCTCTCTTAAGAAACAAGGAAAGAACAACGCATAACACTTGAGTGAGCTGAAGCAAGATAGGAAGGGTATGCAAAAGGCTGCCAAGCAGTGTGCAAATGACTATTGGATCAAGTTATGTGAGTCCATTCAAAATGCAAGTGATAAGGGAAACATCAGAAGCATGTATGAAGGGATAATAGAAAGCCTGTGGTCCAATGGTCAAAAGAAGTGCACCATAGAAAACCTTGACTGAGAAAATCATTACTGATAAGAAACAGCTGATGGATAGATGGGTAAAGCACTATTTGGAACTTTACTCAAGTGAGACCAAACTAGCGGATGATGCCCTCAACGCCATTGAGGCCCTACCAACCCTTGACCACCTGGACACACTTAACACCAGAACAAAAGTTAAGTGTGCTATAAATGAACTTGCATGGGATTCCAATAGAGGTTATCTGGAGTGGGCAAGACACACTAACTCTACAGATCCACCAGCTAATAGAGCTATTTTGGCGAGAAGGACATGTCCCACAGGATGTAACAAATTCAAGCATCATAACACTGTACAAGAATAAGGGCGATCGGAGCGACTGCAACAACTATAGGGGTATCTCACTTCTGTGTATGGTTGGAAAGGTAATTTCCAGAACTGTTCTGCGCAGACTTCAAGTCCTAGGAGATCCAGTCTACCCCGAATCACAGTTTAGCTTTCGACAGAACCGGTCTACCATTGATATGATATTCTCATTGCGACAAATGCAAGAAAAATGCCGTGAACAGAATCAACTACTTTTTATTGCCTTCATCGACCTCACAAGATCATTTGATTTGGTAAAATGAGGGTCTGTTAAAGGCACTAAAGAATACTGGCTGCAAGCCAACTCTTCTGTCCATTGTGAAATCGTTCCACACAGGCATACAGGGTATAATCACGTTTGATGGTGCAACTTCAGAAGAGTGAGTTTGAAATCAAGAGTGGAGTTAAGCAAGGTTGTGTACTAGCGCCCACCCTCTTTGGAATACACTTTTCACTTCTACTGAAATATGCCTTTCGTAATCAGGATGGTGGTATATACATTCACTCACGCTCAGATGGCGGGCTCTACAATGCTCAGAGATTGAAGGCCAAAACCAAAAATAGGATGGTACTGATCAGAGAGTTGCTTTTTGCAGATGATGCTGCAGTTACGACCCACTCTGAGGAAGAATTACAATGTCTACTATCTGCATTCTCCAATGCTTGTTCTGAATTTGGTTTAACAATTAGCAAAAGGAAGACACCGATTATGTCACAAGGTGCTCATGGAGAACCATCAATCTTTATTGACAACGCCGAACTAGAGACAGTGGACCATTTTACATATCTAGTATCAGTGGTAAATAGCAAATTATCCCTAGATCAGGAAATCAACATCCGGATTGGTAAGTCAGCAACAACAATGAACCGGTTAAGAAAATGAATCTGGGAGAATAGGAAGCTTACTGCAAAAACAAAAGTCCTTGTCTATCAAGCCTGTGTCCTTAGTACTCTTCTTTATGGCAGCGAAACGTGAACAATTTCTCACACCAAGAGAAACGTTTAAACAGCTTTCATATGCGGTGCCTGCGAAGAATTCTTGGTATTAAGTGGCATGAGAAAATCTCAAATACTGAAGTAGTGGAAAGATCAGGTTGTGTGACGGTTAGATCAGGTTGTGATGCACATTGGGAGCATGTCGCCGCTGAACGTGTTGCATGGAGGGCACATATCAGACATGGAATAAAGACACAGGAGAAAATTATTGCAGATAATTCACACACCGAGCGTGTGAGACGTAAGATGATGCATGATGGTGGAAATGACCATGTGTTCACATGCACCCACTGTGGACGTACATTTACAGAGCGAAATGGCCTTATCAGTCACATTCGCTACCGCCATAGGTAAAAGTTATTATGCCTTTTGGAAGCACAAACTATATTCTGTCAAGACGGCAAGGTGCCAATAAGACAACGATAGACACATATTTAACCGTTAAACACTAACCTATTAACACTGTGATGTTTGTTGCAGCAGTTGAGACCATTCGATCCTTGTCATCACAAACAGCGTCATGAAACATGTCGCAGTCTACTAGACTACGATTACAGATGCGACATGGTGTGCAGGGAACCTCTATCTGCAGAGATTCTTGTGTGGGGTCTCTGAAGTAACCAGTCTTACAGCCAAACAAAGTTGGAGCGGTTCTGCTGCACGGTCTAGTGATGACCGCCTGGGTGAGATTATTCTCAGATAGTTCTTTACATTTTAAACAATCCTTGTATGTGTGGCTGTGGTCAGACATGAAAGTCCCAGGTGGACAACGTAAGCACTCCTCACTGGATATCCTAAAGAACTGTCCAGTTCCACACAACATTGGTCTCTCATTGCACACAAACACACCATCAGGGGTCATAACTGCATCGTGATTAGGTGGGCAGCAGACGGTATTGTAGTAATCCCCACATGGTCGGGAGGGAAACGGACATTCAGTACACTTCTCACATCTGTCCTTCTGTCGGATATTCCTGGCTCTACGCCTGTAGAATCCTCCTGTACAGAGTATGACAGCATCGTGAGTACTCTGGCAAGCACTGACCAACACTTCCACATCGGGGTTTTCTATCTCCGTACAGAGTTTGCATTTCCTGAAGAAGTGATTCTCATCGGCAATGAAAGTCCCATGGTGACATGGAATACAGACGTCATGACCTTCTCTGGGAGTGTGCACTCTTTCTCCTCTTGAGCAGTGTGTCTCGTAAGTTCCACAAGGAGATACGTGAAACAGAAACAGGAAAGCAAGAACGAAAGTGTTCTTCATTCTCTAAATGCACAGTTTTCGACCTTCATCACCTTCTATCATCTGGTGGTTCTGAAAATAAAATACACACCATATTAGTAAATGTATTAAAATCAGTCAGATAAGAAAGACATAAGCACATTGCGAATTATGCTAATGTGATTGCATTGTAGCAAATAAGCATATCCCTCATAATCTTGCTTTAGTCCCTGGCGATGTCCTCTAGTGACCAGTGCCCATCCTTTCAATACAGCATGTGTGTATATATGTCCCAAATGAAACAAAGTGTGGTATGTGTGCCCTCACCAGTGGCCACAACTAATATCCGTGGTGAAATGTTGGAACATAGAATTAACTTGACAAGAAAATAAAAAGTATAGCGAGTAACGTCCTGAAATATACTGTGGTAATAAGAACACATGAGGAAATGATTAATACTGTTTACCAGAGAGAGAGAGAGAGAGAGAGAGAGAGAGAGAGAGAGAGAGAGAGAGAGAAAGAGAGAGAGAGAATGGGGTTGGGGAGATGAGAAATAATTGTCTCCCTACCCTAAATACAGGAGACATTTTGATTTAGGCGTTCATTTGGCAAATTGAGTTCAGTGCGCTGGGTGTCTTTATTTCCTTTAATCCTTCAGAGAAATGTTAGTGAATTTTTTGAAACAGTTTAGTTAAGTGACCACAAATAGTTAACGCCAACAGTGCGTGTTATAATTATCATGGATGGTTTTGAACCATTCATTACTTCTCTATATATTATATTATGGTGTCTAACTGGTGACTTCGTCTTAACAAGTGCATTTGTTGTGAAGATTTCTATGTATTATAACTTGTTTACTGTCAGTTATATTTTCTGCCAGGTGTATTATTTGTTACTTTATTATCTCCTTCGTGTATTACACGTGCTTAATGAGATAATATGTTAATAATTAGGTGAAATGTGAATATATTATAATTATGTACAACCATCAATCATATCTTTCCAATCATGCATTATACATTTTTGAAAGTGTTTAATAAGAGTCATTTCATTCTTTTATAATATGTATGTATGTGTACATGTGTTACACATTAGTGTGATAGTGCTAAAACACTATCTTTCGGTGGGTGGGTGAGGGGGAGTTCATAAAGTAGTTATCTGGGGAGTGGTGTGATAGGAATCATACTAAACTTCAGATAATATCAGACTGAACGTCCTCCTCTCTGCCCGCAGAGCCTTGCCTGTGCTCTCTTAGCCCACTACATGAAAACCTTACTGTATCCTTTAGTGTTATCCTTCAACACCTGTCTGATCCAGTTCATTAAGGAATCTCACGAGTCACTTCTGGTTTTCTTTTAGTAGTCGGCAACCACTGTTTAAAGATATATCCCTCTGCACTAAAAATACACACTACAAATCGGGTCGCTCAGTCCGATGTATTGTAATTATAAATTTGCATATTTGCAAATACTATCCTCACGTTCACACTTTTAGCAAACATCAGTCATCTTTTGAGCAAATTAATATCATTTGAAACTTAATTAAAGTTGATGAGAAATTAATATTAAGATAGTATTTCTGTAGAAAAATAGACGTTGGCAATTGGTTATTTACTCTGTATGTGTGTATGTTTACTATCAAATGTTATGTTTGAATTATTTAGTTTATTAAGCTTGTTTAATACTCTTGCCTACCTAGTCCATAGTACTTATCTCTTTGTGTTAAATGTAAGTAGAATCTAAACAATGAAGGTATGAAGGTATGAAGCAATGGATCTCCAACATTGTCTGTCTCTTGCCAGGACTGTATATTCTGTCAGGCACTGTCTATCTCTTGATTTTATCTTCCCACGTGTCGTTGCCCACCTCATGCTCGTTTGCCCTCAACCTTCCATTCCAGTACGGTTTTTATAAGAGTATCATGTCTTTTAACGTGGCCGAAATATTTCACTTGCTTCCTTTTTATTTCTTTCATCACCTCACTCTTCCTTCCCAGTTTTTCTAGAACCCCTGCATTTGATTGCTTTTGTTTCCATGAAATACGACACATTCGTCTGTATATCCACATCTCCAGGGACGCTATTCGACTTTCTAGTTGCTTATTAATGTCCAGGCTTCCGCGCCATACAGTAGTGTTGAATATACGTTGCATTTGACGTTTATCATGTTTAATGCGTTGTTAATCTCTATAGATGTTAATACTGATTTCATGCCGTTGAAAGCATTTTTGGCCATTCCTTTCTCTTTTTGATTTCTATTTTACTTCTCCCATCACCTGTTATTATATGTCCAAGATAGGAGAACCTTGTTACTTGTTCAAGTATCTCCCCGTTTACTGTGATGTTCATTGATGACTTCTCCTTTCCACTGCTTATCATCATATTATCATCATCGTTCTTTGGATATCTAAGCCACATTCTCCACAATGCCTGTTTACTTGTTCCACTAGGTCTTGTAACTCTTGCTCGTTTTCTGCTAGTAACACGTTGTTGTCAGCATACTTAAGATTGATTATGATTCTTCAATTGATGTCAAGTCCAGGCAATTCAACTTGTTTGTAATTTATTTATGTGTATAGGTTGAAGGCCGGTCTCCCTGGTAAAAGGGTTAAGAACGTTGTTCGTTGTGGGGTTGTTAAAGAAGATATAGGGAGATGAATCCCCAGATCCTTATAGACTACTGTATAAGAAACTTGAAATGGCTCAATAAGACTTTCTAAGGGTATAGACTAATTATAAAGTGATGTTTCCAAAATAAGCCAATAGAGCGTTGGAAATTTATCGAACTTCAGAGAGGATAGCACGCACTCATTGTAAACCGAAAGTCCGTATGATTATCCAACCCAAACTCAGCCCCATAGTAATGTTGTCCCTTGACAAGTAGTATCAATGAGATCACACATAAAAAAGACTCAAACACCAAGTAAAAAGTAAATAAGTAACTCTTACGTAAATCCTATAACATTCTATTGCGATAACCTGGGGAAAGGGGACTGTGTGTATGTTCATATGACATAGCATGGTAGTAGTAGTAGACACCTTGCAGTCTTGACAGACCAAAGTATGTGAGTGGAATGTGGCCAATATTCCAACACAATGTCTGGGCAGAGCTTCAGAGATCATGTGATGCCCAAACGACATGATCCCTCCCTCGGCCTAGTCTTGTGTATTCCAGAGGAATGGGTAACCAATACGTCTGGCACAAGGTAGGCTGCAGACGCTGGCGGCTCAGCGTCAATCCACCGAGACCTCACCACCACGAGCCGGTGGCGAGTTATGGCCAGACCCTGACACCCAAGGGACCCGGCTTAGAGGCGTTCAGCCATGTCCCACAGGTGAGGGCCTTGACGTGCCCGGACCATGAGGGCGCGCACATCTGTCATCACAAGTGTCCGGACCTGTGGAAAGCGTGCACTATCGTCAGACTCCCCGCCTGACTTATAGCGGTCCCCGCGACCAGCGGGAATAGGCCCGCCATAGCTACCGCAGGAGATATTTCCTGTCTGTTTGCAAGCAAATCTCCCATACTTCCACTGTGCGGATCTCGCGACCAGCGAGAATAGGCCCGCCGGAGATTATGCTCGTCTGCTGCGAACAAATCTCTACCGAGAGACTGAATAAGTACTTTACTGAATAAGTAAAGAAACGATAAAAGTAGTGGTATTTCAATTGCGCTTGCGCTCCCACCTATGCTACACCCTTCATGTGTCTTCACAAAGTCGGACTAGAGCCACAATAAAAAGAACAATAAAGTCTCAATAAAAGATATGTCAATTATCAAAACAATGTTTTCCAGTAGTGAATTTGAATAACGAAGACACAAACAATAGATGGCACGATTTATTGCCTGACATTTTTCGCTGCATCTCGTCAGATACATACTGCAGAATTCACACAACATGAAGTTAAATAACTAGATAAATCCTTCACGCTGGAATATACACATGTTCGCACAGTAATGCCAATTGTCTACCACGGTAATTTTAAACTGACTAACGTGTCTTTCTGTCTGCACAAAGCTGGCTTGTGTAGATTAATCGTTGTGGCTTCTGCAAACTTTAACAAGCGAGTATTGTGTGTGTTAAACAACACGCGAAAGGCACTGTCTCTATCAATCACATGGCGCTTTCGAGCATATGCCTAGCAATTGATGAAGCTGGAAGCTTCTGGTGTGTCGGCCCCACTGGGCTCCCATCGCCTGTCTGTAGTGTATTGTCGACCCATTGAGGTCTGTGTTCCGCAACTATTTTGTACAACTGCTGCTCTGTTCTGCCAATGTAGGTAGACTAGCACCTATATGTGAATTGGTAAATACAGCTGTTTTTGGCGTACAGAGGGACAGGTTCTTTTACTGCCGGGGTCGGAATTGGTGTTGTTCTGTACCTAATGACTGGAGATGCAGCACAGAATGTTCGGCCTACTGTTGTAATAAGCCGGTCTTGTAGACGTTGCATTACGTCATCCCCTCGAAAGGTTAGCTGGATGAATACCTTGAGTTTAGGGACTGTAGTTTCGTCTGGTCTTGGTTTTGGCTGTTGGCAGTGGCGCTTTATAAATTCTATGGAGTACCCATTCAGGTTTAAGACATTCTTCAGAGTTTCAAATTCCTCTGTCAGTGTGTCCTGTGTGCATATCTTCCTAGCATGATCAAACAGGGTCCGTACTAAACCCCGTGTGTACTTGACCGGTGTGAAGCTCTGAAAATTTAAGCATTGGCCTGTCCATCTTTCTTTTCGGTACACCGATCTTTGAATTGTGCCGTCTGCTCTACATCTCAATAGAATATCTAGGAACGGCAACGCTTCGTTGTGTTCGTGTTCCATAGATAGAGAGATGGTTTTATGCGTCATGTTCATTATGGCCTGGAACGATGTTGCTTGTAGCTTGTCTGTGGTTATAATTAGTATATCGCCCACGTAACAACGGAAGAAGACCAAGTTGTTAATGTCTGAGGATCTCTTTTCTTCTAAATGTGCCATGAAGATGTCCGCTAGAATGGAACCAAGAGGACTCCTCATGGCCACTCCGTCAATTTGACGGTATGACTTTGTTAGAAAATTGAATTGTATGTTGGCGGTACATAGTAGTAATAGCCTTTCCAGAATAGATGTTGGTATGCCTAGTTTTAGTTGTTTGTCTTTAACGTGTTCTCTTATAATTTTCACTGTCTCATCTAATGGAACGTTGGTGAATAGGGAGGCTATATCCATGGATGCCATGTGTTTATTATTTATGTCCTTAGTATCCAATAATTCCACCAGTTCGAATGTATCTCTGAGTATTTTTGGATCGAAGGACTGTCGTACTGGCTTTAAATCTACCCGTTTAGCCTTGAGCCACCCGACCGACTCAGCAGAAGTAGGTGATAACTTGGAGACTTGATCAAACAACATTTCAAACTGTGCTTGCGAATCAATACGGTTGATGTGTTTGGGCTTAATGCAGAATTTTAATCCGTATGCAAGGGCCTCAGTTTCAATGTTGTTGAGTACGTACGACGATAAGTTCCTCACATACTTCTCTGGGTTGTCTAGTATTGACGTTGTTATCTTTTCAGTGCTCAGTGATTTAGTGATCTTCAAGTAGCTTTACAAGTTCAATTCTTTGGTGACATAGTAGGCAGAACTATGTGTGCGCTTGAGGTTTGCCAGTTTGGACTGGGTTTCTTCTATATCGTATTTTGTCAGGCGTCTCAGGTGTTTTCTTGTTGGACATATTCTGTCGGCCCTCAGAGATCTGAAATACCGGTGAGGAAATATTCCCGTTCTTAGACATTCCTTAAGAAATCTCAATTGACAATCCTGTGCCGATATTTTACCCTTCAGCTTGAGTAATCCATCTAATCGCTTCACAGTTGGTAATGGGAGGCGACGTTTCAGAAATTCAAAACAATGTTTTTCCGTAGTGAATTCGAATAATGAAGACACAAACAATAGATTGCACGATGTATTGCCTTGACATTACTTTGCGAACATGCATATATTTCAGCTTGAAGGATTTATTCAGTTACGAGGGGAAGTCAATAAGTGAGTAACAAATGGCTGTAGAAAGATAACTAAATATAACAACTTAAAATCAGTTTATTATACTTCTTATATTGCCCTTTTATTTCTCAACATAATTTCCACCAACTTTGATGCACTTATCCCATAGTTCTATCCGTCCTCCTAAACCGGTTGTATAGAACTGAGTGCTCTGTTTTCTAACCCACGTTTTCACTTCACATTCAACTTCGGCGTCATTCGCGAAATGTCTCCTGCCAAGGTGGGTTTTCAGTGGACCAAAAAGGTGGAAATAGCTAAGAGCTAAGTCCCGACTGTAAGATGCATCTTCCAGAACTTCCCACCTTAGTTGGTTAAATTTCGCTTGAGTTAATCGAGCCCTATGTGGTCTGGCATTTTCATGAAGAAGCAACACTCCTCTAGTCAGCAGTCCTGAAATTTTCTACCCAGCTATGCACCGCTTTATGGGACAGATATTTGTCAGCATAAACAGGAAGCAATTCCTTATGAACGTCCTATGCAGGCAGTCTTTTTGCCCACATAAAAAAAACGCACATCAGCACGTTGCTCTTTGGTCTTTGGTTGTACATTCCGTAAATACAGTCCCCATTTTGTTTATACGCCGCGCATGCGCATGAGACACCTAGCGCCACCTGACGAACGGAAATATAAAGTTCGATGTTTCTGTCACATAATGACACCTGTAGAAAATACCAACTACATTTACCTGCCATCCCACAAACTGTGTGACTTACTTATTGACTCACCCTCGTATTTTACCTCATGTTGTATGTCAATTATATCTAATTAGTTATTTAACGATACATGTGTTGTCTTATGAAGGAACTAAATCAACACATTCCTAGCTCCATGGTGAAGGTTTTCTAGATAACATCAGATGGTGTTCAAAGTTCATAAGTCTTGCTAAAACTACAAAGTTCGGATTTGTCCAGCTCTAACGCAGACTGGTAAAAGACAATGTTTTAAAACATACGAGGTGAATATTCATTCCTAAACCACAGGGGTGAAAGTTCATTACTAAAATTCAGAAGGGAATTTCCATTGCTTAAAATGCGTAGATAAATGTCCATTCCTATGTAGGAGTCGGTAATTGAATTACTGGGTTAAAATTCCTGCTGGTGTTGGCACGGGGAAACCATGAAGTAGTAATAAGAGAGGGTTGCGGCGTTTATCATCCTGTGCTTGATGTTTGGACAATGGAGAAGACCCGTGAGGATTAAGGGAGAATCACTCTTCCCGCATTGGAAAAGCATTCTGCTCCCTCTGCCTTGAGGGCTATGACCCCCCCCCCCCCCCCCCCACCCCGATGCCATCCTTCATAATTTACGAAAATACCCAATTTTCAGCCAAACAAAGACACGTTCAGACATATGAAGAAACCAGCGTTCCATGCAGAAAATATGTGCCAAACAATACAGCCATACGCACAGAAACAAGTAAAAAATAAAAGAGAAAAGGAGGTAGAGGAAAAGAAAGGAAAGAGAAAGAGAGAGTGCGAAAGAGAAAGAAGGAGAGAGAGAGAGAGAGAGAGAGAGAGAGAGAGAGAGAGAGAGAGAGAGGAGGGGTGAAGTGATTATGACACAAGGGTAAGTCACTTAGATCGGGCCCCATTAGACTCCCCCACCTCAATATCTGATGCAGTTCCTCACTCCCTATATTAACATATGTCTCTCTCACTCCTGCTATGGAGGTGGATCATTCTCATGCTCTATAGACTTTACCGCTGAGAATATCTCGTGGCCATCAGCAAGGGTGATGCCATTTCTCAGTCGTGGCGTTTATTCTCTTCTCCCGTATAAATCTAAGGTAACCTCACATTATATTTATAAGGTAACACCACATCATATTTATACATTTATAAATAAACTCATTATTGATTCTTTATGCATGAATACACATACAGAAAAGCATAGTCTCCTCTGAACATAAAGAAAAAGAGATTATACGAGATTTTCTAGAAACGTATCTCCATAAAAGAATACGGGTGATATTCTAGAAAGTAGCAAGATAGATCTTTTCCCAATCATTATCTACACAGGAAGACTTAATAACTAGAAAACAGCAATATCATTCTTATAAAGGGCATGAATTGACCAGAAAGACACCCCTTCACTGTCTCTCTAAATCAAAGAAAATGCACTTAATTCTTGGAAGAGTTTCATTAGATCTGCACAATGAAAACTCTAATACAAATTCAGATGTACTAGTCTTTAGTTCACTATGGGTTCCAACTTACCAAAAACCATCATACATTAAATATACAACACCACAACAGCCGAATTGGGAAACACGTCTTGATCTGTCTAATCGTTTCTGTTGACTTCGCCTCGACAATACAACTTCTGCCGGCAACGTTAAGCTAGCTTATTAACATATATTATGTTAATAGGAAGTACTTTTGCCGCTCCAACGGCAAGGTAGCAAACGCCTGGTGTTCAAATTCACACCAATTCTGAGCTGTTATTTACAACTCCGGTCCTTGCCAATTTTCTAAAAAGGAATGGGGCGTGGAGGATTATTGTCACGGTTAAGAATCAGGGAATACTCCCGTCTTAACACTGTGAACTTTGAAACAATTATTCCTCTCTATTGGCGCTGGCATTATAAATAGAAATGTCACATTCGTAATCCCGTATATTCTCGTACGAAATACAACTGCTCGAGATTCGGCTGAGGATCGCGTCGTCGCACTGGTTACTTACGGAGGTATGTGAACCAGTCGTTCAGAAAGCACTTTCAAGCTGCTGAACGTAAAACTTGCCAAGACATCAAATGCAGCTGAAAAATGTTGGTGTTTACTGCAATGTCCTGTAAAGGATATGCTGAAAAAAATAAATAGGTTGAAGAGGCTTTTGGATAACACACATCCCTGCCGTACTCCTCTTTTTATCTCTATAGGCGATGAATCGTTATTTCCGCATCTAATTGACGCCAATTCTTCCCAGTACACGTTATTAATAAGTCCAATGTCTTTTCCGTCTACTCCTATTTCTTGAAGGCACGTAATTAGTCGTTCATGTTGTACTCTATCAAAAGCTTTCTTGTAGTCTATAAAACAAACATGTAAACTTTTCTGAACTTCTATATATTTTTCAGTTAACATCTTCAAATAGATTATTGTTTCTCTGGTGCCCTGTTTTTGCGGAACCCCAAATTGTTCTCCAGCCACTTTCTCATATATTTTATGTTCAATTCTTTCTTGTGTGACATTGAGTAGTACCTTAGTTATGTGGCTCAATAATCTAATAGTTCTATAATTCTCACAAGCAACTGCTCTTGGCTTCTTGGGTAGTTTGCTGAAAATTGATGTTTTCAAGTCCTTGAGATGTACCCAGTATTATATATACACACACACACACACACACACACACACACACACACCCACTAGCTGACCCGGCCCGGCTTCGCCCAGTCCCTGGTGGGGAGCATCTCATTTAATTCATATAAGTAGTCATATAAGCTCCCGTTCCCGTTCCCGACTATCTATCTGTCTGTCTGTCTGTCTGTCTATCTGTCTGTCTGTCTGTCTGTCTGTCTGTCTGTCTGTCTATCTGTCTGTCTGTCTGTCTGACCCGGCCCGGCTTCGCCCAGACCCTGGCGGGGAGCGTCTCATCTAATACATATTCGGCCCCTGCTCCCGTTCCCGTTCCAAGAAAAGACGACCCGGCCCGGCTTCGCCCAGTCCCTGGCGGGGAGCGTCTCATTTAATTCATATTCGGCCCCTGCTCACGTTCCCGTTCCAAAAAAAAGACGACCCGGCCCGGACTTACCAAGATATCACAAAAACGCAATAAATGCTGGGATGACTGTATAGATGTCGAAGAGAAATTTAAAAAATGAGTTAGAAAATTTTCATGTATTTAAAATAGATGCATTATTTATATGAAAACTTTGATAATGCCTTAAAGATTTTATCATTATATATTATAACGCAGCAAAAGAAAAAGAAGGAGGAGGAGGGAGAGGAGGAGGAGGGGTGAGGAGAAGGGAGGAGGGGGGAGGAGGGAGAGGAGGAGGAGGAGGGGAGGAGAAGGATGGGGCGGAGGAGGGGGAGGAAGAGGGTGGAGGAGAGGGAGGAGGAGGAGAGGAGGGGGAGGAGGAGGGGGAGGAGAGGGAGGAGGGGAGGAGGGGAGGAGGAGTGGGAGGAGGATGGGAGGAGGGGGGAGGAGGGAGGAGGAAGAGGAGGAGGAGGAGTATGGTTAGGAGGAGGAGGGGGAGGAGGAGGAGGACGGGAGCAGGAGGAGGGGAGTAGGAGGGGAGGAGGAGGAGGGGAGGAGGAGGGGGAGGAGGCGGAGGAGGGAGGAGGGATGTAGTAGGAGGAAGGAGGTGGGGGAGGAGGAGGAGAAGTGGGAGGAGGAGGGGAGGAGGAGGAAGAGAAGGAGATGGAGGAGGAGGAGGGCAGGATTAGGAGGAGGAGGGAGAAGAGGTTCGAGGAGGAGGGGGAGGAGGAGGAGGAGGGGGAGGAGGCGGAGGGGGATGAGGAGGAGGAGGGGTGAGGAAGAGGGGGAGGAGGATGGGGGATGGGGAGGAGGAGGAGTATTATAACATATATGCCTGTAGATAACTGTAGCGAAAATATCCACCAATTTAAGAAATATGCAACAATTTTACATATATAGCAATGCTATTAGAAGTTATGTCCCCTCGCTATATATACATTACAATGTAAATTAAAATATTAAATAATATTAATTAAATGACTGTTTTTACACTAACAAACTATGACAGTTGGCAGCACGGGAACGAGAGGAAGACGTGTAGAAAATGTCATCTCAATCGGATGGACCGTTCGCGAACGCATAAAGGAAATACAAACAGACAGCTGACCAGGCCCGGCTTCACCCAGCCCCTGGCGGGAATCTATCTATCTATCTATCTTTCTATCTATCTATCTATCTATCTATCTATCTATCTATCTATCTATCGACGTTTCCGGTTTCCGGCTACCAGGGGACGTGTTTTCTCAAATTCTCCCAATTTTTATATAATTTATCAAAGTTTTGCCTATTTCAATCGAGATGTTGTGTATATCATTGTGTTTTCTTTCTAAAACTGGATCTTATACCAATTAGTATGTTAAGTTTATGTGACTATTTATTTAGTGAAATGATGATTTCTTTGGGAAATGGAAGGTAAGAACGTTCAATTTTGAAATCTACCAATTATCGATTAACGTCAACGTGTGATTTAACCATGCGGGACTAGCGTGGTTAGTCACCAAGCACGCTTTACCGAAAGGCGGCGAACTTGTTTGTACTCCTTGCCTGTTGGAGCCGCATACATTACTAAAGTGGCGTCCAACTTACGGAAATCTACTTTATCCAAGCGCCATGAAAATACAAACAAAGACAAGACTGGGAAAAAGTTAACGATTACACCACCTAACCGTCGGATTTCTTCAACGCCAACTTCAAACGTGTGGTTTAGTGAATCTGCAGACACTGATCCCAAGCTAAAGCTGGACGAACATCACAGTTCACTAGACCAATCTGATCAGACTAAAACATAACCTTTAGTCACTCTTTCGTCAGCCAAACCGCACAATTACAATGCCTGTCGTGAACTCATCCAGGCTTTGGAGGACAGGCTAAAAGACTTTATTTCCAACAACACAACTAATATCATTGCCGTGTTTAAAGAAGAAAACGCTCGCCTTCAAAAAGAATTCAGCCTCCTTAAAGAAGAGAAGGACGCCTCAAAAACAACAATCCATGCCTTAAAACTAAAGAGTGCACAGTCATTTGACAAAAGTGCACAAACAAGAAGTATCCATAGTGCTGCAGAGGTGTGTATGACCAGTGGATGTTCGTCACAAAATGACATACAGACAGTTTCCACAGGCTGCAACACTACTAAACATGTAGAGCGCGCACCATCCATTTACCCCATTGATGTGCGTATCAGCAACAGGTTCCAGGCCTCAAGTGTAGACTCTCCAGCATCAGACCAGGAATTAAAGAGCTCAGCCACAACCACTACTGAGCATCACCAACCAGCCCAAACAAGCAACGACTATAATAAACAAGAACGCATGAAAGGCGACAACGACCAGTGGCACATCAAATCAGACGGACACGTCAACAGCGTGAAATAACAATAGATGACAGTGCAACTCATGTCGTCATTGGAGGCTCTTTGCTTAAGGGAATCTATAATGACCGCATGTCATCTTCTGACAGCGAAACAACCTCGATCTATCCGCTACCAGGAGCTGACATTGACAGACTGACCTCTACACTGCGGAAATTCAAGGTGAATGACAGAATTAAAAAAAACAACAGTAAATATTGGTGTCAACAATATTATGAACAATAAAATCATAAGCACCTCACAACTTGCTACACTGGAGGTGTTGTTGCGCAAGAAATTTCCTAAAGCGTCTATTTTCTTTTCATCAATCATCCCACCATGTTATGGATTCCAGCGCCGTACTGCCGATGCTGGCAGTCTGAATCTATATAAATTTTGTAAAGAAACTAACATGGCTTTCATTAATAATACCCCGTATTTCACATCGTCGTCCGGGGCTCCCAAGAAAAAACTATATAGGGATCAACGACATTGTTTCAAACTAGGAACTAGCATACTAGCTAAGAACATTAAATATCCTGAACGTACTCAACAACCAGAACCAGTTACAGGAATAAACCGCTCTTCACCTCCGGCTGTAGCCATCTCTCAGTGTTCAGAAAACACTCAATCTCTGCCCAAACCACTCTTGTCTATTCTCCAGGAATACAATGCCGTAAACAGCAACCCATACGCAGTGTATATGTACGATTTTTTCCCCACTTCTTACAATTTTTGCGAGAGTGCTAACGACGGTCGTCAGTGTCTCAACTGTGTGTGAGGTGTGGGAGTTTGTTCTTATTAGGTTCAGTGATCATGTATGTGTGTAGATGTGAGGATGTTTGTGTGGGTGTGTATGTGAGGGATGTGTGTGGGGTGTCAGGAATGTATTTGTGGAGGGGTTGTATGTGGGGGTTGTGTATGGGTTGATGGGTGATGTGTGGATGGGTGAAGGGATGTGTAGATGGTGGGGGATGTATGTGTGTGAGGGATGTGTGTGGGGGGATATTTGGGAGGATTATTGGAAGTATGTGGGTGTTGGGGGTGTTGGTAGGGAATGTGTATTTCGGTGGATGAATGGGGGTGTAGGAGATTGTGTGAGTTTGGGGATGGGTGGGAGGTGAGTGTGGGGAGGGGTGGGTGTGTCTGTGAATGGGATGTGTCTGTGTGGCTGGGAGTGTGTGAGTGTGGATGGGGTAAATGTGAGTGGGTGGAGGATATATGTGTGGGTGGTGAGGATGTTTATAGGTGGTGGATATGTGGGTGGCTGGGGAGATGTGTATGTTGGTGAGAGATCTGTGGGCAGGGATGTGTATGAGGAATGCATGTGGGGGATGTGTGTGTGTGTGGGGGGATGTGTTTATGGGTGGAGTTTTGTGTGGGAGGTGAGATGTGTGAGAGGTAGGGGAGGTCTGGGATATGCAGGTGCATGAAGGATGTGTGTGAGGATGGGGGATGTGTGTTTGGCTGGGTGGTTGGAGTGTGTGTGGGTGGGAGGGTAGATGAGAGATGCATCTGTTGACGGGCGGGTGGGTGATGTGTGGGTGTGAATGGTTGATGGATGAGAACGTGAGTGGGTGGATGTGTGTGAGAGATGAGGGTATGGTTGGGGGATGTGTGTGTTTGTGGGAAGATGTGTGTGAGTGGCGGATGTATGTGGGTGGGTATATGTGGGTGGTAGGGTGTTTGTGTGTGGGAGGTGTGTGTTTTTGGGTGTTTATGGGTGGGGGATGTGTGTGGGCAAGTGGGGAGATGTGTTTGTGGGTGGGGATGTGTGTATAGATGGGGGGGGTGTAGTTGAGAGGTGGCGGATATTGGGTGGGTGAGTGGGTGTAGGTTGGCTGATGTGTGTGTGGGTGGGTGGGGAAAATTGTGCAGGTGAGCGATGTATGTGTGGATAGGTGCGGGATGTGTGGGTTTACGGGGGTATGTGTGTGTGTGGTTTTGTTATGTGTGTTTTGTGGGTGGTTGCGGGTGTTTGGGTGGGTGGTGGAGAATATGTGGGGAAGGGGGGTGTGCGTGTCGGTTATGGGATGGGTGGTGGATGTTTGTGTGGGTGGGGAAATATGTGTGGGTGGGGGATCAATTGGTGGGTGGCGGCATGTATGTTTGCCTGAGTCTGTGTGAGTGCGTGAAGGTATATGTGGGTGGGTGGGGTGTGGTGGGTAGGGATGTGTGGGTGGCTGAGGGATGTGTGGGTGACTGCGGGTTGTGAGGGTGGATGGGGGATGTGTCTCACAACATTGCAATATGCACTGTTTATGTTTACAACTTTCATTTGACAATGTGTTTTTTCCCATGTGAATGTACCATAGGTAATATGCATTGTTTATGCTTACAAAATCCATTTGACAATGTTTTTTCCCCTATGTAAATGTAACATGCACATTTGATGAATGAAAGATGAGTGAACGAAAGGGCCGAATTTAACACGGGCCTGCGTATTCAATTTGTAACCCTTCTAAAATAAAGTTCTATCAGTCTATCTATCTATCTATCTATCTATCTATCTATCTATCTATCTATCTATCTATCTATCTATCTATCTATCTATCTATCTATCTATCTATCTATCTATCTATCTAATTGTCTGTCTGTCTGTCTGTCTGTCTGTCTGTCTGTCTGTCTGTCTGTCTGTCTATTTATTTATCTATCTATCTATCCGGTATCTATGTCAGGGTCTTACAATCTAATGAATCTGGCTCGCTGGACCTAACATATGCGAGACATACACAAGTACAGAATGATTTGACGGGACACACGGTAACACTAAGTTTGATGGTTTTATTTACACTTCACATGCAACACAATCTAATTCGGCATGTGGCCATCACAAGATGAATATCACAACCTACCACATTGGCACCTTGCCGTCTTGACAGACGATAGTTTGTGCTTTAAAAAGGCATAATAACTTTTAACTATGGCGGTAGCGAGTGTGACTGATAAGGCCAATTTGCGCTGTAAATGTCCGTTCACAGTGGGTGCATGTGAACACGTGGTCATTTCCACCATCATGCACCATCTTACGTCTCAAACGCTTGGTGTGTGACTTTTCTGCAATAATTTTCTCCTTTGACTTTATTCCATTTCTGATATTTGCCCTCCATGCAACACGTTCAGCGGCGACTTGCTCCCAATGTGCATTATGAATGCCTGTATCAATCATGTCCCGCTTACACACATCTTTGTATCGTAGTATACTACTATATCACAACCTATACACAATACATCAATGCAGTCACAAACTCAAACCCACAGCTATGCAGTCTTTCATCTTCTCACAAGAGCTACGAGCAATCGACATTCAGGCACAGAAATACAAGAGCCGCTTTCATACACGTCAGTCTCGTCCGATCCCCTAGCCGTGTCTCGCGTTTCCCGCTCACAGTGCTTGCCCTGTGGATTCGAGCGCAGCGAGAATTGCATGCGTCACGCTTGTACTGGCTTGACCGCTGACGGTCACTCTCTCTCGTCAGCGAAACCTGTGAATAGGTAACTGGTGTTCGCCTGGCGGGCGTAACGATGTCGCGGCATAGCAATGGGAGATTATGACACCCTCCCCGCGCTTCATTCATGAAAGATTCTATCTTTCATGTGTACTCTCTGTAAATTCAGGGTTACTATTCTTAACCAAGTCAGAATCTTCCCATTGATTGTCATATACCCTTGCATAGGTTCAATAGAAATACATAAGTATTGTAAATTATACATATTAAGTCATGCTGTATTCAAACTTCAACACTTGCCTAGTATCTTCCTCTCGATGGATGATCACCTCTGTTGCAATTTTGACCCAGTCAGACCGGTAGCACCAGCAATCAATGCAACTACCTCGCAACCAACAATAAAAAAAGTATAATATGTCCTTAGACATCAGGTTAGACCGTAAAACGTCTTAATATGAGACGAATTCAACTGTAGAGTTCCAACCACACTTGGTAGGGAGCTCTCATGTTGGTCTACAACTTTGGCAATCTCTTCCATGCCTAGCTGATGCAATCTTGGAGTGTTGACAATCTGGCAACACAATGGCTATTTTTATACATTACACATTACTATCTATTTCGATTTACCGCCCTTTGGTGTAATCTGTGACACCAATTAAATGAAAGGGAAATAATTTAAACAGATGTTAAACATAATAAATTACAATTATTAATATATTTCTCAGCGTCATAGCTTGATACTTCTTTACAATAGTGAAAAAATGTCGCTACTGTGAATTAGTTAATCAAGATATGATTCTCAGATTACACTACTTCCAAAAATATTAATACACAATTTGTGTATTTCAAATTCGTGTTTCACAAATATTTTACAAGCGTCATTAATTTTTAAGGTTTTGTTCATAGTCTGCTAGATTTTTGTTTAAATGTCTAACTTTCCGGAAGTACACACGAACAACTGATGTAAGCAATAGTTTTTCACACACTTGTTCCGTAATGATGTTGGAATACTCGGAATGTAACGTTGTGCTATTCGCTGGCGTTTTCGATGTTTCGTTGGACTTCTGGATTACGATCTTATGCAGTGGAGTAACTGTCCCAGTTTATTTCAATCAATCGTTCAATTCACACGGGATAGAATATTGCTGGATAACTCCAGTTTGCAGGTACCACGGATAACTTAAATCGTTCTTGTTCACTTGAGGTAAGTTACCACACTGGCATGTGGCACTGTTCTTAGTTTATAATATTTATAATTACTATTGTTCACTTTCTAACACATACTACGCACTTATACAACACAATTATCACCTTATTTTAGAAACACTAGTACTATTTACAGTGGGAAATGATCCCTATCACAATGATGTAGTTGACACTCACAGCTTTTCTGGAAAAAAACTTCATTAATGGCTGTGCTGGTCTGAGTGTTTTGACACACTGCACTCAGACATATGTGGCTATTGGGTACCATCGGGACAACGCGACAAAAGATCAGCCAGTGTATTCGATCTGCCAGGGATGTGTCTCACTTCAAAGCTGTAGTCTTGAAGCAAAAGTGACCATCGAGCTATCATACGGTTCGTTGGCACTCCAGATGTAATAAATGTCAATGGGCTGTTGTCAGATTCTACTAAAAAATGCCTTCCAAAGAGGAATCTAGACAATCTCGTTATTGCAAACACTAACGCAAGGGCTTCCTTCTCTGGGGTCGACCAAGTGCGTTCTCTTGGTTTAAGTTTCCTGGATAGGTAATATACAGGATGCAAAATGCCGTCATGTTCCTGTAATAGTACCGCCCCAATCGCCACGGAGCTCGCATCTGTGCGCAATCTGAAACGAATATGCAAATTTGGCAATTTGAGAATGGGATTCTTTAAACTATTCTCAGAAAAATAGGACAGTACTTTCTGGAATGCAAATTTTAGGCATTCGTTGTTTACAATTTTGTTTGGGTGTTCTTTTTTTTAGTATGTTAGTAAAACTTTCAGTCAGTTCAGCAACATCTGCTATGAACTGCCTGCAATAATTTAGAAGTCCTAATACACTTCTGACTTGTTTCTTCGTAGTCGGAAGTGATAGTTTTAGATTTTTTGACACGATGTTGTTGTCAGTCGTGACAAAGCCATTAGAGATTTTATAACCCAAGAAGGAGATTTCTTGGTAGGCTATGTCAACTTTGGCAGGTTTAATAGTAAGTCCGTGCTGTCTGATCCGTTCAAACGTCTGCTGTAATGTCGTTATGTGCTCTGTCATTGTCATTGTGTGTACACAGATGCCATCCATATACGAAATGATATTCTTTATGTCCGTCAGTAATAGTCTTATAATGCGTACGAATGTTGCAGGTGCATTAACAAGCCCAAATGGTAATTTGCACCATTCGTACAGTCCCCAAGGTGTGGCAAAGGCTGTCAGATGTCTGCTCTGTTCGTCTACCGTTATCTGTCAGTAACCTTTTGTCATGTCCAGTTTCGTAAAGTACCTAGAGTCTGTCAGCTCTGCCAGCAGTTCCTCGCAGTTGGTCATTGGTTCTAAATCCAACTATGCAATTTTATTTAATTTCCTATAGTCTATGCAGAGTCTTATTGTGTCGTCCTTTTTGCGTATAATGACTATTGGAGAAGAGAAGTGTGATTGCGATCATCTAATGATGTTGTTCTTTTCTAAGTCAATGATTTCCTGATGCAGTTTTTCTTTGTAATGTAATTGAATTGTGTAGGGTCTGCATTTTATTGGTGTGTTGGAAGTCAGAGTAATGTGGTGTTGTACTAGTTCTGTTTGTCCTGGGTTGTTGGAGAAGATGGTACTGTAGTCCTGTATGAGTTGTTTGCAGCTGTCGGTGTCTGCTTGAGTTACCTGGGGGTTTATCTTAATGTCTTGTAAGCAGTTCGTCGTGTTTAGTGCTGATGTTGGTATTTCGTCGCTTTCTTCGTCGCCTTCATGGTCGATTATTGTTGTACTGGCTGCTGTATCGTCTTGTTCGTTGTCCCTGTTGTAGTATGGTCTTAGCATATTGATGTGGAATATTTTGTGTTTGTCTTTAACTTGAATTTCATAGTCCACCGGTGAAATCTGTCTTAGTACCTTAAATGGTCCTTGCCAAGAATCGGTCAGTAATTGTCGGTCGCTAGGTAGGAGCAGTAGTACGCCCTGTCCAGGTGTCAGTGTTATCGTCCTGTTTCCTTTGTTTGCATATTGTCTATACATCGCACCAGATTGTTTCAGTGCTTCTTTGGCAATAATACAAGGTTTAATTATCCTTTCACGCAATGTTGTTACATATACGTATGATGATATGGGTTTAAGTACAGGAGTTGCTTCAGTTAACATGGAATGGTATATACTTAATGGGCCGCGTGGTTTGGCACCATAGATAAGTTCGAATGGAGAGAACCCAGTGCTTGACTGAGGGACCTCGCGATATGCGAATAGTATGGCAGGCAAGTAGATGTCCCAATTTTCGGGATATTCTTGGGTGACTTTGGAAAGCATATGCTTTAGATCCCCGTTAAACTTTTCTATTACTCCTTTCGAGTGAGGATGGTACGGTGAGTTTAAACATTGTTTCACACCTAACATTTTAGTGAAAGCTTGAGTGGATGCAGCGATAAATTGACTTCCACGGTCGGATAGGATAGTATCAGGAAAACCTATCCTTGAAAATACATAGAAAAAGACTTCCATTATATCATTGGCAGTTATGTTCTTGATAGGAATAGCTTCAGCCCAGCGGCTACATAGATCAATAATTGTAACAATATATCTATTTCCTCTAGATGTTACATGATTTAGAGGACCTACGATGTCAACAGATATTTTCTCAAAGGGTCGACTGGCTATATCTGTAACCTGTAATTCAGCCTGTGGGTGTTTCCCATTTTTCACTAGTTTCTGGCAGATGTCACAACTTCTGCAATATTGTTTAATGTCATTACAGAAATTTGGCCAATAAAACTGTGACAACAATCTAGATCTGGTCTTTGAATACGCCATATGCCCTGCAATAGGTATATCATGGGCAAGATGTAAGGCTTGCTTACGGTATTCTAGTGGCAAAACAGTTTGCTCTGTGGTGGTGTCACCTCTGGTATAGTACCTAGTGCCATCTTGCATTCTTAGTTAACCTTGGATTTTGGCCTATCAGATTAAAATACTTATATAATGAAGGATCAGCCTTTTGGGCTGTTACAAAATTTTCCTTCATGGTCTTCGAAGGTAGTAATACTGGGCTTATCATTTCTATTGCCTCGGTTTGATCAATTTGTTCTTACACTCTAGCAGCAGATCTAGTTACTGCGTTCACACTTTCAGTGATATAAGATGATGGTGAAATAATTGGATCAATGATTTCATGTGGTGATGATGCAATTGGATCACTGATTTCATGTGATGATAGTGCTGCATTAGCTAGCATACAATTGTTTGATGATAACACACTTTCCATGATGACATTAGATGGAGATGATGTTACATTATCATCAATACATACAGATGTTATGGTGTTATGAGGCATCTCATTCACTTCGGGAAGGTTCCCAATGATAACATCGCAACAAGGATTGGTTAATGCTGCGCATTTGACCTTACCAGTGAGGAATGGAGTCTCAATGTATGCCCATGCCAATGGATGCTTCTCGATATTACCCGAGAATGTTCTGCATGTTACGTGCCTGCCTGTATAGTCTGTAGGCATTATGAAATCTCTTTTAAGACCTATAAGAGTGCTTCCGCTGTCTCGTAAGACTGTAGCAGGCTTGCCATTCACATACCCATGGTGGATGTTAATTCTGCCTTTGGAATCTATTACCAAATTGGCTTCCTCGTTGGCAATAGGTATCAATTGGCCGCATGTTAATAGGCCATCTTCATGGAACTGATTACAGATGGTACATTTTTGTGGATTAAATATATCTATGGCCTGTGCTGAGTTCACATGATGATTTTCAAGATGTTCTTTATATGATGAAGAGCTATCAAACAAGGCGGCATTCGCCTTCCTGGTCATCTGTTTCCCTTTACAAGCATGACGCCAGTGGCCATAAGCTTTACAAAGGAAGCATTTGGTTAGCCGTTTGAAGCTTCTTCGCTCTTTATCTTGGGTATTTACATAGTTTTGCAAGTATGTTAAATATGCAGGGTTCTTGTCGCACATCTCATTCCGGTGGTGAGGAAATTGGCAAAACCTACATTTCTCAGTAGTAGGCTTAAATGTCCTTTTGCCTATTGTATGTATCTGATTTTGATTTATCATAGCTAGCAGCTGTTACGAAATTTATGTCAGTTGCTCCACTAGCAAAACAATGTTTATTGGCTGTAAAATACGCAGACCCACGTTTCTCGATCTGCTCTACATTCATACAGAATGTAGAAATTTTGAAAATAATGGTGGAAGGGATGTGATGATTTTATCCCTAAGGATGAGATCTTTCAATTTGTTAAAGTCATTATTAACTTTGGCTGCTGAAAGCCATTTACTGAATATATCCTGTACTACAGAGATGTAGTCAGAGAACGTTTGAGTAGGTTTTAGGGTTAATTTACTGAACTGTTCTCTGTAGCCTGCTTCATCTAACAGGAAATGTGACATAATTTTTGACTTTGTGTACTGATAATCTTTTCTGAGATCTTTAGGGATAATCTCTATAACTTTTAGAGGTTCCCCTGACAAACTTCTCATATAAATGATGTTCCACTCAGATACTGGGATTTGGTAGTGGTCCATTAAAGTCTCAAAGTTCTGGGTGAAGGCTGCTATGCAGTCCCCCGAGGTATAATTTCTGACAATACCTTGGTACTTTTGTACTGGTTTTTCTTTTTCCAGTCTTTCAGATTTACGAGATTCTTTTTCAACAGCTGTTTCAGCTTCAAGCTGTTTGATTTTCAGTTGGAGTTCAAGCTCTTCTCGTTTACTTTGAGCTGAGATTTCTGCTTTTTTTAATTCAGCATTTATTTCTGCCCTCTTCATTTCTGCATCTATTTCTGACTGTTTAGTTTTTGCAGTCAACTCCAATTATGACTGTTTCACTGCCATTTCTGCCTTCTTCGTTTCTGCATCTATTTCTGCTTGTTTAGCAGCTCTTTCAGCCGCTCTGTCTTCGCGTTCTCTAGCCTTTTCCTGTGCTAGGAGGTGTTCTGAATATTTTGTCTCACTCCATTATGTCAACTCATCACCAGTTAACTTTAGTTTTAACCCCATCTCGATGAAGTCGTTTAGAGAAGACATGATGGAATGATTCAATGAAAATGATTTCTCACACACGCAATTTTGTTGTAAAGTGTTAGTAATGTGCACAATTTTTACAATATTTTTAAACTTACAGCGTGTGCCCAAATTTGCATCCAAAAGTATATACAAAGATAATACTCAAGTACTCTGGATACACTGAAGAATGGTGAAAACCAGGGCCAGGAACTTTTAGGGTCGCTACTGCAACGGCAAATGACCTCTACGGGTAACAGTTTCAGATGGCACAGAAAACCTGGTTACTTTTGGAAGGAACTAAATTAGAATCTATGTCTGTGTGGTGTGTATGCTTGTCAATTAAGTTTTGGTTAGGTTTGTATGGCGTTGAGTGTTATTGTTGGTCGTAATGTCGTCGTTCAACAATTTTCACAAGTTGCTTTCTTTCCCGAACTTTCTACTTCCACACGCTTTTTCCTGTACACAACTACTTTCACGAAGACAAGTTAGCCATGTTTAAACGTTCAACAACTATGATGGTACATCACTTACACTTGGATTACACAATTTTATAGAGACAAGTTTCACAATCATTGATGTTTTTCCACGTTAACACATTAAAATCTATGTAATTTACGTTAGTATGTTCAATGAGGACGAGCGCCCACGTTCACACTCAACGTAAATTAAAGCCGGACGAAGCCTCCACGTTCACACATGTCCGGGTCTTACAATCTAATGAATCTGGTTCGCTGGACCTAACATATGCGAGACATACACAAGTACAGAATGATTTGACGGGACACACGGTAACACTAAGTTTGATGGTTTTATTTAAACTTCACATGCAACACAATCTAATTCGGCATGTGGCCATCACAAGGTGAATATCACAACCTATGCACTCACAAACTCAAACCCACAGCTATGCAGTCTTTCATCTTCTCACAAGAGCTACGAGCAATCGACATTCAGGCACAGAAACACAAGAGCCGCTTTCATACACGTCAGTCTCGTCCGATCCCCTAGCCGTGTCTCGCGTTTCCCGCTCACAGTGCTTGTCCTGTGGATTCGAGCGCAGCGAGAATTGCATGCGTCACGCTTGTACTGGCTTGACCGCTAACGGTCACTCTCTCTCGTCAGCGAAACCTGTGAATAGGTAACTGGTGTTCGCCTGGCGGGCGTAACGATGTCGTGGCATAGCAATGGGAGATCATGACAAACTAGCCAGAAAGAAAAGAAATTCCCATATGTGTGGCACCCACCTTGCGTATTTACGATGCCCATGTTAAACATTGCCTCAACGAGTCATGTATTATTCATTATTTTTCATGCGTTTTAATGGTTATTGTTCTTTTGTTGTTAAATAATTGCTTCATATGATATGTTGAATGAAATAATGATAAGAAGGGCAGAATGTCAGACGGGCCTGCGTACCCAATTCCTAACCCTTTGAAAATAAAGATTTTCGTTCGTTCATTCGTTCGAAACTGCAGACGTTTGATTTCGAATGGCATATCTGTTGGAATCATTGAGATGCGAGGCAACATTACATCTTCTCCTTTAAATTTCACACTTAACATTGTAGCTTCGATGATATTGTTTAGAGTTAGAAAATTTTCACGTATCTAAAATAGATCCAGTATTTTTACGAGAACTATGAAGATGCCTTAAAGTTTTTATCACTTTGTTTATAACTGACATGACTGACATAACTTCTTTAAACATTATGTAAATTACATAATATAGTAATGTTACTAAAAGTAATGTCCCTTGATATAACTTTTGTTGTTAAGTCTCCTTAATTAGACGTCTTTCCAGTTAATGTCGTTTTATTACGTAAATAACTGTTTTCTAAACTAACAAACTATGGCAGTTGGCTGCATGGGAATGAGAAGAACATCTGTAGAAAATTTCATCTCATTCGGATGGACCGTTCTGGAACGCATAAAGGACACACAAACAAGACAAAAGATATATATATATATATATATATATATATATATATATATATATATATATATATATATATATATATATATATATATATATATATACTACAGACAATACACACACAAAAAATACTAAATAAAAAGTCCTTACAGGACTACAACCAGTCAAGCCAGACGACCCAGGAGGCTACACCAACAAAGAAAACCACAAGAGGAGAGGGGCACAAAGGATAGCCGATGACCAACCCCCCCCCCCCCCCCCAACCTCAACAGCTGACGTCACAGACAACGCTTATGTAACGGTCCGAGGTGAGGACTCACTCGTAAGAGCGCACAATACAAGAAACAGAGCTAAAACCCCCACAAAAACCACGGCTCTCAACAATAACCACCTCTGAGGAAGCAGGTTAGATGAGACCAAATTGAAATTTTTTTTCTCGAAAATTGGAATTGGAATTGGAATACACACACACACGCAAGCGCGCTCGTGCGCGCACGCATTCACGCACACAGACACACACAGACAACACACACACACAGACACACACACACACACACACATATATATATATATATATATATATATATATATATATATATATATATATATATATTTGTCAGGATATTGCGGTAAACATCAGCATCTTTCAGCTGTATGTTGATTCCTAGGCTAGATTTCGCTCATCTGCACGTCACGACTTTCTGAGCGAACGGCTCCATACTCTCATAAGTCACTGGCGCGACTCGAACCGCTTCCAATTCTCGTACGCTCACGTCAACCACGAGAGTATTCGGGGTTACGGAGAAAGCTCTTAACCCCTCGGCCAGATATATATCAATCATTACATAATTCTTTGATTGTATCAATGCCAAAGCTAGATAAGGATTTTGTCATCTCTATTGTTATATTGTCATGACCTGCTTTGTTTCCTTCTTTCGTCTTTGTAATAGCTTTTTCTACTTCAGCCTGTAACATGTTTGGTCCATCTTGTGTATTATACAATGTTCGTCTCTTGACCCTGCTGTCCCAGAATAAATCTTCTGTGAACTCTGTCCATCTTTTTATTATGTCGGTGTTATCAAATATAATTTCACCATTTATTCCTCTGATTCAACCGTTTTCTGTTATATTATTGTTTATCTTTGTAAATCTTTTTATAAGTTCATTGCAGTTCTTTCGAGTTGTGTTTTATTTCCAGATCATCTATTTCTTTGCATTTTTTCTGCAACCACTCTTCCTTGGCAACTGCGTTGCGTTGGTTACTTATGGAGGTATGTGAGCCGGTCGTTCAGAAAGCAATGGCAAACTATTGAACGTAAAACTTGCAAAGACATCAACAGCAGCTGAAAAATGCTGGTGTTGTCTGCAATGTCATGTAAAGTATATGCGAAAAAAACTACTACTACTGTGACGAAACGCGTTTATCTGTCTTGGGTCGTCAGGATCCCGCACTATTTTGGCGCGTCATCGGGGGACTTCCCAGCTATAAATAGACTGAGGAAATCCGATGGAGGAATTACCAGCTAGAATCGTCTCGGAGCACCTGAATTTGAGCGACCCGTGAGGCTGGGTATAGCACTAAATTCTCGTGCAGAGAGATCTAGAAAGTCTAGGCGGGGAATGACTGTTTCCCGAGAAAGTGTCTTTTCCCAAGAAGCACTAGCTCCTCGTGCGCATTGAGTTGGCACGAGTGGGGAAATTGCTAAACCATTCTTTCACTTCATTTTGCTCGAAGAGAGCAGACGCAGGCCTGAGTACGACATTTTGTGTTGCGTCTCACCTCAACCATGATTCGGCTGACTGTTACGGAAAGGAGGCTGAGGAGCCCTTGAACAGTTCTGAAAGCTGACTGGAGTTAGGTTCTGAACATTCAGGTACTTATTTGTTTAAATCAGTTAACTTGTAAGTGTGTACAAAACGCCATCGTTCTAACCTCATTACCTATGCGGATGTCCTTGCATAGATAATTAGCAAACCGATCGATAACGCTGTTGACGGCTAGGTCGTGGGTTTGTTTACCAACCTGGGTTCGCGAATCAGCTGTTGGGAACGCAGGAATGCGATGTGGGCGATTTAGGTTTAAATTATATTTACCGTGTATCGCAAATCGTTGCATCTATTAGGTTGCGGTGTTAGAATAAAACATAGTTACTTGTGCCTGATAGAAACCTAGATTTATGTCAGTCAGTTGCTGAAGCTAGGAGAACGGTTAGAAAACCAGGGAAGTTGGTAGGTGGAGATTCAGACAAAACTGTGCTTAGTTACTAAGTAAAGATAAAACTTAGTTCTGTGCCACCAGGAATAATGTAACTATTGTATAGTAACTTATTTGTAAATTCATTGTGTGGAACACATGATTTCTGTGTGAAGGTAAGTGTGCATTGATGATATATATATATATATATGATGTGGCATTGTATATATATATATATATATATATATATATAATATATATATATATATATATATATATATATATATATATATATATATATATATATATATATATATATATATATATATATATATATATATATTAGGTCATGGCATGTGATACTTCCTGGAGTAATTCCGAACGCCGAATAGGTCGACGCGTGATAACAATGCGTGCCGTCGTGATGTACATATGCGTTCTGAATTCTTGTCTTAGCTATCCTGTTCTTTCATACTGGCGTTAGTGCGAGTGAATGCTAGGGCGCTGGAAGTATGGAAAGATGCAAGGAGGTTGTATGAGACAGGGGACATATAGGATATGGGGGATTTGAAAGCAAGTTATGAAAGTATAGGTTGGCAGACCAGGCCAACGATGAAGTTCGGTCCCGGCCAAGGCTAACCCACTTGGGAGGGCGGAACTGGAACATCACCCTTGGAACATGTGGGGAACATGTATACTCAAGAAGGCTTCTTGACTCTAAGGAGGAGTCTGATAAGAAGAGTTTGCTATGGCGTGGGCAGGTGGTCCCTCCAGCAAACAGGACTGTGTACATATTGGATGTGATGATGTACTATCCTATATCCCGAGGGATGGTATATTGATCAGTATTATGTTTATTAATGACCATTGATGATGTAAGGAACGAGTCCAGGAACTCTTTACCTTAATGTTTAGTTCGATTAAATTAGAACTATGATAACAGCCTACTATCACTAGTGACGTTAGCGACGACTGGTAGATGATTAGGGATAGGTGAGACCTACGATCAGACTCGTTATTCTGATTTCTTGCGCTGTTTGACGGGCTGTTCTGTGAGGCCAGCTGACATTCCTGAACCCAGGCTTTACTACTCTCCATATAGAGATAATGCTTTGGTTATATGCATAACTAAGTAGCCTGACTGAGGGTTGAGTAGTCATTGGTAGGATGCATGTGGACTAATGTTTGGGCCAGTATACTCTCACCGGTCGCTCTTCCCTTTCAGGAGTTTGCCTGTTGAGGAACCAGTCAACTATATTTGTCGTTGGCGGGAAACCACTTCGTGTGACACAGAAAAGGGTTCAATTCTTTACTTAGCACACCAGACTCAACCACACCATGTACCCAGTGTGATTCATCATGCGTGAAGGTTTGCATCCAGTGATTTAGGTGCCCTGAAGGTGCACGTGTGGGACATGATGGTTTGTGTTGTTTTTCTGCATTAGAAGATACTCTATTTCAGCCAGGAACATTTTAAGCAATTTGAGCAATCATGCTCAAAGATAGGAAACACCTGACCGTATATTATTACGGTGGTTCCGCCTAAACGCGGAAAAAGGATTTAGTCACTTGAATGGTTCTTATGACAGCTATAGTGGCAGGTCTTGAGAAGAACTACACCAGCTATTACTAACTTGTGGCAAGTGTTACCAGGTGGAAGGGACAAGAGATTATAGTCCAACCTGAATTGTCTTCCTTGAAAGTAGATCTCTGATTCTAATAGTGTACTGAACGAGTATGAAGACTTTGAACTGTGTTCGTGTAGGACTCAGTGACATATCAGTTGCCTTATCTGATTCTTCAAGCAGTGTTACTGTGATATGAGTACGGGACCATTGAATTGGTTATTGATATATTCTTCAAGCAGTGTTACTGTGCTATGATTGCGGGACCATTAGATTGGTCAGGGACTTATTCTATAACCAGTGTTACTGTGGTGTGAGTACAGGACCATTGAATTGGTCGATAGACTTATTATCCAACCACGAGTAATGTACTACTGAGGGACCATTAAATTGGTCAGTGATTACTTAGGTTCATCGAAGTCAATAATACTTGGAGTCAAATCCAGGAGGATTGTCTCCCAGACAGTGTTGATAGAGAACTGTGTAATAACAGTGACTTAGTAGGAGTGATAAAGATGCTGTTGGTCCAGTTGAGTGAGGTCCCGCGATGACTCTATTGTTGTGGATCCACGCTCTGGGGATGGAGTGGTCTCCAAGGTTCTAATCATCTCACTGGAAGGAAGCCGGGTGAGTGGCAGACCGACTGGACGGGACATCTGCATCCAATCTACTTCTCAACCTGATGATGACAACCATATCTCTGATTCTGTCTCTACTCTATCCTCTATTTGTGTAAATAGATTATTCTATCAGGATGTTTATTTCAGTTCTATATTCTCAAGGGTAGAATAAACTTTATGTACGTTGACTTGCTCATTGTATAATGATTGAGTGTGGTCTCGGACGATGCCTAAGTGTTCATTGTTCCACAGAAGTAGGTAGTTAGTGGGGGTCTAGAATCTGGAGGGGCTTGTAGACATAATTAACTAATATGAGATCAGCCACAGAGTAAAAATGTGTATCTGCCTATCCAACCCCTGGGGTTAGAATACACGGGAGTGCTAGAGACACCTCGGGGGTGGTTCACTCTCACTACCCAAGGCGATCTTGTTACACTCCAGATACAGAGTTGGGGCTCGTCCTGGATTATTCCAAGCTCTCTGTGTGTTGTAGAACTCTCGCATAAGGATAGGGACTTAGTCTATATCCTCTACTTTAGTCTACATAAGATTCTACTACTTCTACCCATCTCATAACTGTCTGACGGACATTTGTGTTGTGGTGTTTAGTTAATACTATTGGTTATTGATTAATTGTATTGCTTCACCCACACATACTTGAGTACCCACATCTCATATTCGACATGTCTACATAAGAGTTAGACTTAGACAACGTTCAGGAAACTGGGCGTAAGTCAGGTCTACAGGGAGATGATTTGAAATCATATGTGCAAGAGGTGGAAAGAAATTTTCGCCAAGAGGAAAGAGAGAGGAGGAGAGCAGAAAGAGAACTGGAAGCCAGTAAAGTGGCCGTAGAAGAAAAGAGGATAGCGGCTGATAGTGAAATGAAACGGCTTGAGTTGGAAGCCGAGAGAGAAAGACGCGACCATGAGTATCGAATGCAGCTACTTGAGGCACAAGTGCCTGCTACAGGTGTAACTGATGGAGCTGTGGGAGGAGGTGTACCTCCTAGCTCAGAGTCAACCAGTAGACGTGAGTACCAGGCTATGAAGTGGCCTTTACAGCCGTTCGAACCCGAGAAAGAACGGATAGACCAGTACTTAGAGAAGTACGAGGCCATGTCTATTGCAATGGGGCTAGACAACCAGAAATGGTGTTTGAAACTCTCCCAGGGACTCAGAGGTGCCGGTTATGAAGTGTACGCACGCTTGCCACCGGGTTTACAGAATGATTACCCGGCACTGAAAGCGGCTCTCTTTAAGAGATTCGAGATCACAGCGCACTCATACCGAAGGAAGTTTCGGACTTCTAATCGAGAGCCTGGCGAACTGTTTTCAGCATACAGTGTGAGATTGAACTCATACCTTCTTAAATCGATGGCCTTGGCCGGATTTGAAGAGGGGTATGAAAGTTTGCGTGAGTTGATGGTGGTAGATCAGATGCGAATGCAAATGTCGAAACCCTTGCGAAACTTCTTAGGTGAGAATGGAGCTGAGAGATTAGATATAGTCACCAAGTTAGCCGAAAGATACGTTGAAGTCTATGGCGAGACTGGGGATACCAGTCCAACAGATCCGAGATCGAAAGATAAGGATCAAGGTAAGTCAAAGAAGAAGACAAAGAAGACCAATGGTTTGGTTGAACCAAGTAAACAGGTAAACTCTTTAGAGAAGAACTCTAACGTCAACCAAGGTAAGAATAGCCCACCTAGTTCTCCAAAGAGGAAGTGGAGTGAACGATGGTGCAAATTCTGCAAGTCCAGCACTCACAACACGAATGAGTGCAAGAGTAAGCCCAAGGACTTTCACTTTGCTTGTCTTGCAGAGGTTGGGGATAGACCATGCAGGAAAGTGAAGTCGGTTGATGGGAATGTAGAACCTAGACGACCTCCAGTGGTTGAGAGAGTAGAAGTGAACGGGCAAACAGGTGATGTGCCTCTACGACACAGGATTGCAATTTCCTGCTGTAATTGCATCCCACCTGACAGGCCCAGAGCAACTCACCGGGGGAGATAACGGAGATAGAGCCAGCCAGCAGGAGTGCTGTAGCGCTACGTTGCCCGTTTGCCAATGTGGAGATTCGGAGCAAGTACGTTACTGGACGCATTCAGGCGGCAGTAGTACTGGATCCTCTCTATCCCCTAATTCTTGGCCGGAAGTACGTGTTTCTGGGCGAACCAGAACACCCTAGCATCCATAAGTCTAGGCAGGTCAGATATACAGAGAAAGAGGGTCTCGAAAAGGTAAGTCTCCGGAAAACTCACCCGGATGTGATGAGTAGTGCTCGGAGCAAGGATGCGACGGAGTGTCCTTGTTCGGAATGGTTGTCCAACGATGAGAACCCGTTAACTTAGGGTAAGTTCGTATCTGACAACCGGTCACCGCTAATTCAGACCGGAACAGAGAAGCGGCAGAAGGAACGTAAGTTGGTTCCTGAGAGCTTCAGAGCTAATCTGCTGCGAACGGTACATGTCAGGTCCCCAACCGGACATCTGACTGTAGGGACAACCAGTAAGTGTCTATCCCGGTACTATTACAACCAGTTTTAATATCCTGCAACATCTTGATCATTTCATCATGTTTCATTTTATCAAAATCGATTATGTCATCTATAAAGCACAAGTAGAGTTTTAGATATTTCTGTGTCCTTGTTTATCTCTCCTCTAAAGAGGAATATCTATGTTACATTATTTGTTCCTTTACCTTCCACAATCTATACTTTTCTTCGTTCATGTCCTTGATTATGTTCTTTCTTGCTCTTCACATTTTAAATCTGAGAAGTTTGGTGACACGTTTTATGAGGTTTAATGTATGAAATTATGCGCCTTCAATTGTTCCTAGTCTCTTGGGTAAAGCTATAAACCCAGATGTCAGCATATCACTGGGTATGTGTCCACTGTTGTATCATTCAACATTTAGTTCATATTTCTACTCCAAATTCTTCCAGTAGACTAATTCTTCTACAGGGATTTAATCTAGTCCAACCATTCTGATCCTTAAAAATCATATACACATGTGTGATTGTGACTGATTCCCAAAAGTGAAGACAGGCATGCTTCATTCTGAATAGTATGCATTAATCATGTGTCGCGAGTTGAACAGCCTTCGCTGGATATTTTCTCTAGGACACTGGTGTAGTGGAAATTAACATGTGGACAGAATTAGCTGGTGCTGCATCATTGAGGGGCGATTTGATGCATGATAAGGCAGATGTGGTGAAGGCCCTCTGGGAGTGAGTGAATAATGCAGAAGAACAGATAGACTGTCATGGTCTAGAGAGAATGAGGCAGCAGGGGATGGTCAGAGTGACTGGCAGACAGTCATCACTCAGAGGTACAGCAAGATGGACATATAATCACATTGTGATAGGCACCATTAGTATTGGAACTCAACGCTGGCTGTTGAAGACGATGACTAAGCGCTTATGGGAATGTCCCTAGTGCAATGATGTTGGTTCTTGACTCAACTCAACTCTTCATATGTTTGATTAGCATTAGTGACGTCTGTTTAGAATATGCCGCTCATGTAAGTTCCTTCCTTGTGACAATTCTGTTCTTTCTCAAATAACTATTACACATATTTGTTCCATCTTTTTATCATAGCCAATATTTTGAAAAAGGCAAAAGACACAGCACCAGGGCCTGATGGGTCAGGTATGGCCACATGAAGGCTTTGAGCGATGTAGACCTGAAGGAGATGACCGACTGCTTAACCAGAGCATTAGGACAGCATCAGTACCGCAGGATGGGTACACAGCTATTCTCATCCCTCTCCCAAAACCATTCAAGGATCATTCAAAGCTTAGCGGCTTTAGATCATCACCCTTCAAAATACATTTGGGAAGGTTTTAGAAGATAGTCGCTGTCAAGCTGCAAGAATTTTTGGAAAGGGGGAAGCTTCTTCCAAGAGGCCTGGGGAGCTACAGGCCAGGAAAAGATACCTGGTCAAATGCAGCCACTTTTGCCTTTGACGTTTACGAGAGGTTCCAGAGTAGACAGGAAACGATGGTGACAGCACTTGATCTCGAGGATGCGTACAACAGAGTTCGATATGATATTTTGATGACCGCACTGATGGAGAAGGGGGTCAATCCCTGGTTGGTGAACTGGATAGCGGCCGTCCTGCATCTCGTCGGGTTGCTCTCCGTCTGGGTGCATGGACCTCAGAGCCACATATTTAACCCCGGGACTGCCACAGGGATCTGCAATCTCACCGGTGCTCTTTAACGTGTATACGAGCAAGATTGCAAACCTAGAAGCACCAGGGTTGGAAGGATACTAACATTTGCAGATGATATTCTTGCATATAGGCAGGGGAGAGATAGGGAGCAAACAGCCCAGGAGCTACAGGCGACAGTAGACAAAGTGATTGACTGTTACACTGAAATGAGTGCAGTCATCCACCCGGAAAAGGCAGCTGTTTTGTGGTGCTCTCTGGACAACAGGATTGTGAGAGACTGATGTCCCAAGCCTCACGATAGATGGTAGAAGCGTCAACAGAGAGAACAAACTGAAGTATCTGGGAATCACATTTGACAGGAGCCTGTCCTTCAAGGACCATGTGGAGACGGTTGTGACATGATCTCAAAAGGGACTCAATGCACTTAAAACCATGGCTGCAATGGACACAGAGCAGAGAATGCTTTTCACACTATAACCAGCACTTGATTCCTCTCAGTGATTGATTATGGACTAGGACTGCTCACTGTCTCAAAGAGTCACTTGGTGAAATTAGAGCGCATACAGAACGAAGCTATGCGGTCATTCTGGATGCACCAGAGACACCCCAGTAGTGTGTATGCGTTACATCCTTGGTTTGCCGACTGTTGCTGGTAGGCTCAAGGTGATGCAGGCGAAGGCATACCTCAGAGTAGCTGCTGACACAGTATCAACCCGTTGCATGAGGCGCTGGACGCAGTAAGGGTCAGCGACTGATAAGAGGGAAATCATGGATGGCTCAGGCGGAGGATACGATCAGACAGGTGTGCATCTTGGAGAACATTAGGCGAGGAGAGGAGTGGGTCAGAGTGCCAGCGGAGCAGTCAGGACTTGTGCAGAGTTATAATCACATTGAGCCGGGAGTGCAGGGAGTGGCCAGCAGGGGCCACGGAAGTGGAAATCCAGCAACTAATTCAGGATAATGCTCGCCGGGTGATGTGATTATATACACAGATGGTTCGGTGTTGAGAGGCAGGAGAAGTGCCTGGGGGTTCTTAGCAAAAGCTAATGGTCGACGTTTGGTGCAGGAGAGCCTGGCATATGATACCACAACATCTAGCTTAAGAATGGAGGTGGAGGCGGTCAGTGCAGCTTTCCGCTGGATGGAGAATACGATACACACACACATCGTGATTGTAACTACTCAGAAAGCATGCTGAGTAGGGTGAGGACAGGCAAGCTTCGTGCAGAGTGGCTTGCTTCGCTTCGGAAGTCACGGGTGACAAGCATCGTCTGGATCTTTTCTCCAGGGCATGCTGGTGTGCTGGGAATGAACAGGCGGACAGATGGCTGGCTCTGCAAAACTTGGTGGAGTATTGATGCATGATAAGGCAGACGTGGTTGCGGCCTTGTGGGAGCACGTGTACACCTCGGAGGAGCAAATGGATCACCATGGTCTGGCAAGAATGCGACAGCGGAGGGTGACGAGAGGATCTGGCCGAACGATCGACGCTCAGAGGAAAGGCGAGACGGACATATAATCAGATTGCTACTGGTACTATTAGTGTTGGAAACTCTTCGCTGGCTGCTGAGGATGGGGACGGAGCGCTTATGGGAATGCCCCGAATGCTGTGATGTCGTTCCTAAATCAATCAATCAATCAATGAATCATATCCATAGCACCTTCTTCTATTAAAGCTTTCATGTCTTTGTTTTAAAAAATCAAGTGTTTAAACTGATTTTTCTGCCTGCTAAATCACTAATCTTTCTGTAATATGTTTTGTGGCTTCAACAGAATTTAATTCAATTTAGTTGTACTGCTCTTTTAACTACTTTATCTTGACCGTATGCATTTATCTTTTACTTCTTTTTTTAAGTTAACAAATTCATCTTTTTAATGCTGTTTTATTTTGTTAATCGACTTCACGATTTCTTCAGTGATCCAGTGTTTCTTAGGTTTTGTCTTTAGACTGGTAGCATCTCTTTCCATTTTAATGGATTGACTTGTGTGTTGAGTAGATTATCATGACACTTTTGTCAAACCATCGGCGAGTAATCATCACCACAAATGTTCATCTTCGTCAACATCTTTCACGCCCCTTATGTAGCTATAGGAAATTCTTTGACAGTCTAGAAGCTCCGATTGTCTAATCAACAGTTTAAAACTATTCTAAGACAGACAAGACACCAATGTGGTTCTCTTAGGCAACGAGGGAGAAACAGTATGTAACCATAAACACTTACCTACTGACACTTTGAGGTCTGTTGGAGCAGTTGAGACCATTCGATCCTCGTCATCACAAACAGCATCGTGAAACATGTGACAGTCTGTCAGACTACTATTACAGATGCGACATGGTGTACAGGGAACCTCTATCTGCAGAAATTCTTGTGTGGGGTCTCTGAAGTAACCAGGCTTACAGCCAAACAAAGTTGGGGCGGTACTGCTGCACTGTCTAATGATGGCCGCTTGGGTGAGATTATTCTCAGATAGTTCTTCACATGTTAAACAATCCTTATATGTGTGGCGGTGGTCAGACATGAAAGTCCCAGCTGGACACGGTAAGCACTCCTCACTGGATGCCCTAAAGAACTGTCCAGCTCCACACATAATTGGTCTCTCATGGGACACAAACACACCATCAGGGGTCATAACTGCATCGTGATTAGGTGGGCAGCAGACGGTATTGTAGTACCCCTCACATGGTCGGGCAGGAAACGGACATTCAGTGCACTTCTCACACCTGTCCTTCTGTCGGATATCCCTGGCTCTACGTCTGTAGAATCCGCCTGTACAGAGTATTACAGCATCGTGAGTACTGTTGCAAGCACTGACCAACACTTCCACATCAGGGTTTTCTATCTCTGTACAGGGCTTACATTTCCTGGAGAAATGATGCTCCTCAGCAATGAAAGTTCCATGGAGACAAGGAATACAGACGTCATGACCTTCTCTGGGAGTGTGCACTCTTTCTCCGCTTGAGCAGTGTGTCTCGTAAGTTCCACCAAGGGAGAAGTGAAACAGGAGTAGGAAAGCAAGAACAAAAGTGTTCTTCATTCTCTAAATGTACCGTAGTCGACCTTCACACGTCAACTTTATCATCCGCTGGATCTGAAAAAAGAATAGAAAAGATCTTAGTAAAATTATTACAATCAGTAAGATAAGAAAGACATAAGTACATTGCCTCCTTGGTTTAGTCCCTGACGATTTCCTGTAGTGACCAGTGCCCAGCCTTTAAATATAGTATGTGTGTACATTTGTTCCAAATGAAAAAGTGGTATTTGTATCAAAGTCGAGTAGCCGAATATATACCAACGTGGATGGAGAAAGGAGTTAATCATTCTGCAGGAATTATCTATAAGGAGATTGCAACAGTTGCTACGCAAACAAAAGGACTTCTGTTAGACATCTGTGGGTCTAAAGTTCTCGACCTTTGAACAATATCAACGACTATGTACTAATTTTTATGGTCAGGGTATAATTTGTTTATCCGCTCCATATGATATATAACTCTGCTGCATGTACCTGACGAAATACAGCAAAATATGCCAAGCAGGAATTTGTGTAATATTTGTTTATGCCGTCTGTGTTTAAGATAATGTAACAGAGTAGTCTGGTACGACGGATTGATGTATCCATGTCAGGATGCCTATGGTTGCCCCAGACTTGTGGTCGGTGTTTTTCGAGATAGGACAGGTGCGCGTTTGATCGAGGAAGTGTAGGTCAGTTGGGTTTGTTGTGCCGGGTTGAGAGAAGTGACGAGACCAGGTGATGAGGACAGTGAGACTGACCTGGCACTGGTGTCTCCGTCACTCATTACAGTGTGTAGATGGAGTGTCCTAGGGCACCATGGCAGCGACCACGACCCTTGCAGCATATTGGTGGAGAACGGCAGAACCAGGCATCACAAGTCAAAGGTCAAGACTTTTAAGTATGACAGTTCAGGGGAAGATATGGTGAGTAAAATGAGGCGTGACAAGCACAGGAATCGTCATGCAGGAAAAAAAAAGCTTGGAGCAGCCACGTTGGTGGAATTGTGAGGTGGATAAGGCCTGGGTGGATAATCGTGGTGCTGTAAGGAAATGGCAAAACGCCAAGAAAAACAGAGCCGCCCATTCTAGTCTTATAGTGCAATTGGAAAGAGAGATGGACACCAAAGTTAGCTATTTAAAACAAACTGGTTAAAGTGAATAAAAGTGAAAAATTGGCAGAGTTGTGTCTAAGAATAAGCACAGACAAGTCAGTGAAATTGTTCTGGCGACTACATAAAAGTATGAATGGGGTAGTCAAGAATAAGAGTATCCTGACTTCCAAAGTGCTGACCTTATCTGGCAGAGGTCTGACGAGGCTGTGCTTCAACGAACAAGAAACAGCGCTCCAGGGCCAGATGGTATAAGGTATGACAACATCAGTATGTGTACCAACAAAGAGCTAGAGGAACTAGCAGATATGTACAACAACAGCATAGGGAGTGCTAGTTCAGGAAGAGTGGTTACACAGCTATCTGATTCCCTTGCATGGCAAAGATTACACACAAATTCAGGAATACCGGGTAATAACCATGCAAAATACAATAGGCAACCTGCTGGAGAAGTTAATTGCCAGGAAAATATCAAGCCAGCTAGAGAGGCAAGGCTGTTTCCAACCTACCCTTGGAGGGTACTGTCCAAACAGAGAAACCTGGACCAACGTAGCAATTTTTGCCCGTGATGTCTATGAAGGTTTCCACTCAGGCATTGAAACATGTGCTGTAGGCAATTGATCTTGACGATGTGTACAATAGCGTCCAGTTTGATCTTTAATGTTTCAGCTGCTGAACTCAAAATAAGTCCATTCCTCCTTAGTTGTATCACCGTAGCCCTCTTCCAATGGAAAGTAGTTTTTAGATGTGGCAGTTGGGCTTCTGAACCAACAACAATATATCTTGGCCTACCACAGGGATCACCATTATCTCAAGTGCTTTTCAACGCCTACACTGTGAGAATTACCAGCGAGCAGATCATTGGACTGGGGAGGACATTGTCGTATGCCGACAATGTGTCAGTGTATCATCAGGGTAAGGATAGACATCGGGTTGCTATGGAACTACAAACCAAACTAAATCGCATAAGCACGTGATGTGTAGAATCTGGGGCAATGGTCAACCCAACGAAGGCAGCAGTGACATGGTTCTCCTTGAATAACCATATTGTCAACACCCCAACACCAACTGTAAATCTGTGTTCAGAGACTGTGGAAAGAACGCAGGTAATAAATTACCTGGGGATACATTTTGATCGAAGCCTTGCTTACAATGAGCAAATAAACCAGGTGATAATAAAGGCCATGATAGAGATGGGGTGGATCCGAAGAGAGTTTGGCTGTGATGCGGGTGATGGCGGCAGCAAACTGTGAGCAGCGCCACCTATGTCTTCTATACGAGGGTCTGGTCATGTCCGTTTTTGAGTGTGCTATGGCAATCCTGACTCTCAGCCGTAAGCAGATAGAAAGGATACAGAACGAAGCTATGCGCATTATTCTTGGATGTACAAGAGATACAGCATGCAGGGTGATGCACTACCTTCTTGATTTTCCAACCATTGAAGACAGAATACAAGTTTGCAGAGCACATACCTACCTCAGAGTCAACGCAAACACACAATATCCACTGCATAGTGAAATTACGAAGGTAAAGGGCAGCAGGTTAAAAAGAGGAAGGTCATGGATGGGACAAGCAGAAGACATTCTTCAACAGGTGTGTTCACTTGAGGACTTAGAACCTGGTGAGGAGTGGGTACAAGTGCCAACAGATTTCTGTACGTCCTTTTCAGTTTGCATTCAACTAGACAGAAAATGCAGACAAGAAAATCTGGCTGCTGTGGCGGCGGAAGTACAAGCGTTGATCTTCGAAAATTTGTTAGATAGCAATGCTGTCATTTGCACAGATGGGTCGGTCGTTCGACGAGTGAGAAGTTCATGGGCCTTTATGGCTCAAGTCGGTGGGAGAATTGTGAAGGAGGATTCTGGTGCTTTTGCTTTGGCCACAAGTAGCCTGACTATGGAAGTCATGGCAGTATGTAAAACAATAACATGGTTCGACACACAGACATTCACTAGGGCATGTTTCCTTAGCGACTCAATGAGCATGCTCAAGAAGATAGAGATGGGGTGGATCCGAAGAGAGTGGTTGCTGTCTCTGGAATGGTCTCAGCTGGCGAAGATTAGTTTCATTTTCGTGCCAGGGCATGTGGGTGTACAAGGAAATGAGCGGGCTAACAAGCTCGCAGGTAAGGCTACTGTGGAAGGTGAACACGCTATGGACCAGGCTGACATTCTGAATACTTTATGAGAAGTAAATCATTTGCAAAAACCATGATGACTGTGAACCTAGAACCATGGTCAGGATGCGAGAACAGCAAATTAAAAGATGTGTGTCTAAATAAGAACACGAACGGACGAATAAACGAATGAAGAAACTTTATTTTAAAAGAGTAACAAAATTGGCACGCAGGCCCGTCTTACACTATGCAGGAAGCCAAAGAAGATTGATAAACCAACACAGAACTTGTGTTGTTAGCCACTACACACTGCGGGATTTACTGAGGAAGGGATCCGAGCACTTCTGGGGAGCACTTGGGAGTTTCTGTGGCAAAGTGGTCAAGCTGTTTGACTCTGGCTCCGAAGGTTGTGGGTTTGATTCCGGGCCGCATCTTTCAGTTCACGAGTCAAATTTTTCGGAGACTCCCGTGGGTCATCGCTAGAACTACAGAGTTTGTGCTTTGTGCGACGCTTTCCACACTGCGGAAAGAGACCGAGCCATATGGGATAAAACCTGGTGCAATGAAATCAACCCTATCGACTTTTAAGCGACTTTTTAAGGGATCCGAGCACTTATGAACTGAATGGTTTGATGTGCAATGAGGATGATCTATAGACTCACTAACTAACTGAGAGAAGTAAACACGTAAACATTCTCCTGGTAATCGTGTCTGGTTCGAGAAGAGTATTTAGAAATTAGAATGTTCAACAAGGAAAGCATGCTGCACCCTAACTTTCTAATTATGAAGCGAGTTGCTAACGGATTTTGGGGGTATTTAAGAAGAGGGATGGAGAGCAGAGCTTGGGAAACCAGAACAGCAGAAAGATGCAGAGCAACGGAGGGCAGAGCAAGAAAGAGATTCAGAGCAGAGCAAGAGAGGCAGAGCATGAGAGGGGCAGAGCAAGAGAGTCAAGAAGATGGAGAGTCAAGTAAGATTCAAGAGTCAAGGAGTGGAATAGTCAAGTTGCATGGAGAAAACACTGGGGAGACAGTCATATATGCTGTCTCATTATGTTGAGTCATGCTTGCTTGCTTGCTTGTGTTCGTTGGCTTGAGCTCCAACGCGAAGTCCTGTATGTCAGATGAAGGCATCCTGTTGTCCAACATCAGTGTGATGTCATACAGGACCTGAAATTTGCGTGAGTATCCGTTGTCCCATGTCTGGCTTATTGGTGTGCAGACTGGTGGTTCCTCGCCATACAGGCAGACACTCTCCGACTTCGGAGGAATCGGCGATCCTATTGACTTCAGCCAGGACCCCGAAGGGACCTGTTGCCCAGGACGCTCGACGAGGACGCGTCAATAGGTCTTGGCCAGTATATAACCCGGCCCTGGTGCCTTGGAAACACCTCTGCGTCCCATGTTGAGTCATCAGAGAAATACTCATTCATTCATTCAGTAAACATGTCCTTTGTAGAACATAGCTCCCATAACAACCTCTGGAAAACTTCTTGGTCATAATCAAGATGCCCTATACATTTATACTCAAAGGCATGTATGCGCTGTTCAGCTTGTTTAATAAGTGTCCAGATCTCACAGGCGTATGTTGCAATGGGAAAGATGCATGCTCTTGAACGTCTAATTTTTGTAGTTCTCTGTCCCACTCCACAATTTATTCAGTTGGTTTAGTCTTTGAAGAGCAATAGATATATGTATTTTAATTTCTTTCATCGTGTCACCATTGCTGGTAATTAATGACCCAAGATATTTGAAATTGTCCACGACCTCTAATTTTTCCTCATAACATATATTTCTTTCTCCATAGTAGTTTTATCTGTTTTCATCATCTTTGTTTTTGCTATTTTAAAATATAAGTTGTGATTTTCACTATTCTTTTTGGGTTGAGATTATCAGTTTTTCTATACCATTCTGTGATGTGGATAGTAATACTGTATTATCAGCATATTGAATCTCTGGTATTCATGACTACCGATATTTAGGGCATCATATTCCTCCTTGGTTATACCCAGTATACTCAGTCACGGAAATAAACATTGAAACGTTCAAAACAAGGTGTAAGTATTGTTGATGAACTGTGGCCTTTGACAGGGCTCATACCCACTTACTCTGCTACAGTTCAGCTATACACTGTTACAGGTGTCGACAGTCTACAGAAGTTATGGCTTGTTATAAGAATGTCTAAAGAGATGATCCCAATAGAAGAGACTGGGATTCACTTGGGAGACAAAAAGCAGAAGGTGAAGATGACTAATATGTAGGAAGACCTAACATGAATGTCTAGTTGATCTGGTCTGTTTTCCTTATTTTATAATATCAGCCCCCTGTTGTGGCATACACTTTCATGCACTCACTCGCATACCTTGCGTTCAACGAATCAAGAGTGTAGTACAAGGGTGTCATTAGCACCTTGACATCTTGACAGACGATAGTTTGTTACATTGTGCTATAAAATAGGCATATAACTACAATCCATGTCGGTAGCAAATCTGATTGATTAGGCCAATTTGTGCTGTAGATGTTCATCCACAATGGATGCATGTGAACACATCGTCATTGTCACCATCACGCACCATCTTACGTCTCACGCGCTCAGTGTGTGACTTATCTGCAATCATTTTCTCCTTTGTCTTTATTCCATTTCTGACATCTGCCCTCCATGCAACACATTCGGCAACGACTTGCTCCCAATGTGCATTATCAATGCCTGTATCAATCATGTCCCGCTTACACACATCTTTGTATCGTAGTAGAGGCCTACCCTGAGATCTTTTACCCATCTGTAATTCACCAAAGATGATGTCATTTGGTATTCTACCATCATCCATCCTCCTAACGTGTCCTATCCATCTAAGTCTACGAGACTGAGCATGGAACAAACCGTCACACAACCTGATCTTTCCAATACTTCAGTATTTGTGATTTGTCTTGCCACTTAATACCAAGTATTCTACGCAGACACGCATATGAAAGCTGTTTAAACGTTTCTCTTGGTGTGAGTAAGTTGACCAGGCTTCACTGCCATAAAGAAGAGTACTAAGACACAGGCTTGATAGACAAGGATTTTTGTTTTGGCGCTAAGTTTCCTGTTCTCCCAGACTCTTTTTGTTAACCTGTTCATCGTTGGTGCCACCTTACCAATCCTGTTAATTTCCTGATCTGGGGATAATTTGCTATTTACCTCCGATCCTAAATATGTTAACTGGTCTACTATCTGTAGTTCGTCATCATCAATAAACATTGATGGTACCCAATGTGCACCTTGTGACATAATCTGTGTCTTCTTTTTGCTATTTGTTAAACCAAATTCAGAACAAGCATTGGAGAATGCAGATTCATTCATTCAGTAGCATGTCCTTTACAGAACCTCGCTCCCATAACAACCCTCCGGAAAACTTCTCGATCACAAGCAAGATGTCCCGCGTCTGATACACCCATCTGGAGATCATCCGCCACATCCTGCACCCATCTTCTCTTTGGCCTTCCTCTTCCTCTCTTCCCAGGCATATACCCTTCCATTATTGTTCTCTCCAAACTGTCGTGACGTTTCAAGTGACCAAAATACTTCAATTTTCTTTGTTTTATCGTCTTTAATAGCCATCCCTCCTCAATATTCAACTCTTGAAGTATGGATGCATTTGTTCTTTTCTTTACCCAAGATATTCTTAGAACTCGTCTATAACATTTATATTCAAAGGCATGTATGCGCTGTTCAGCTTGTTTAGTAAGTGTCCATGTCTCACAGGCGTATGTTGCAATGGGAAAGATGCATGCTCTTAAAAATCTAATTTTTGTAGTTCTGTCTGTCCCACACCATAATTTATTCATCTGTTTTAGTCTTTGAAGAGCAATGGATAGTCGCCGTTTAATTTCTTTCATTGTGTCACCATTATTCGTAATCAATGACCCAAGATATTCAAAATTTTCCACCACCTCCAATTTTCTCCCATTAATGTATATTTCTTTCTCCATAGTAGTTTTATCTGTATGCATTATCTTAGTTTTTGCTATGTTAAGATATAAGTTGTGATTTTCACTATTCAATTGTGTTGAGGCTATTAGGTTTTCTATGCCATTCTGTGTTGTGGATAGTAATACTGTATCATCAGCATATCGAATCTCTGGTATGTCATGACCGCCGATATTTAGGGCATCATATGGCTCCCTGTTTATATCATCTCTTACATTTCTCATTATATTTTCGGCATACAGGTTAAACAAATAGGGTGACAGCACGCAGCCCTGACGGACTCCTTGCTTGATGTCAAACCAATCTGATGTCTCGCCATCTATTCTAACTGCTGCTTGTTGGTCTAGATATAGCATTTTTATGAGATGTACTACATGTGAAGGAAAGCCCATATTCCTCATGATTTCCCAAAGTTTCTGATGCTGTACACAGTCAAATGCCTTTGAATAATCCACAAAACATGAGAATAGGTTTACATTAAATTCTCTGCACTTCTCTATTATTAAACGCATGTTGAATATGTGATCTCTTGTTCCTCTTCCTTGTCTAAATCCAGCTTGAACTACGTTAATCTCTTCTTCCATTTTCTTACTAAGTCTTCGCATTATGACTTTTAGTAGAATTTTACTTGCATGACTTATCAGGGCAACAGTTCTATAGTTGGTGCATAATTTCAGGTTGCCCTTTTTTGGTATTGGAATGAAGATAGTTCTCTTCCAATCTTTTGGCCATATACCATATTTCCAAATCTTTGTACATAATGCATGATATATGTGTATGCTTTCTTCTCCTCCTGCTTTAATTAGTTCAGCTGGTATCTCATCACATCCAGGTGATTTACCATTCTTCAGGTTCCTTATAGCCCAAGCAATTTCATCTAATGAGGGTTCAGGTTCTGTCTCTGCTGTCATTGGCTCATGTATCTCATTCATATCCTCACTGTCACTCATATCATACATTCCACTGCAGTACTCCTGCCATCTTTCTAGAATTTGTCTAGATTCTGTTAAGGTATTTCCCATCTTGTCACAGATAACATTCAATTGAGGTTGAACATTTCTTGTCAATAACTTCATTTCCTTGAACATTTCATAATCTCTTCCAGCCTTATGATATTGCTCTATTCTGGTACAGCAATCTTGTATATATTGATTTTTGTCCTTTCTTGTGTTCTTTCTTATTTCTCGAGTTAAAGATTTATACTTCATCCTGCTATCGGATTCATCTCCTTTCTGTTTCAGCTCCCTTCGTTGTTTTATTAATTCTAACGTGTCTGATGTAATCCATGGCTTAAGTTGCTTTTTCTTGGTCGGAATGAAATCTTTGGCTGCAGTTATCAAGATATCTCTAGCTTGTACTGCCAGTTCATCAGGTGTCATTTCTTCTTGTACAGACATCAAGACCCCAAAGCGATTCCTAACTTCTATGTTGTATGCGTCCGGTATTTGTGTGAGATCAAAACGAAGTGGCCTTGGTCCTCGGGTAAGCTTTTTGAGTTTTAATTTCAGATCTGCTTCTAATAACTGATGATCTGTATCACAGTCTGCACTTCGTAGGGTTTTTGCAGATGTTATGCTTGATCTCCATCTTCTTTGTATTAAAATATAATCTATCTGATTTTTGGTAAAACTGTCTGGAGACTTCCATGTGAAGAGTCTTCTTGGATGTTGTTTAAAAAGTGTGTTGGCTATCGTTAACTCATTTTCTGTGCAAAATTCAATTAATTTGTCACCTGCATCATTTCTATTTCCTAATCCAAATTTTCCTAAAACGTGTCTCTCATTTTCAGCTCTTCCTGCACCTACTTTAGCATTAAAATCTCCCATTATTATTGCTATATCATTATGACCAATCTTATTTAATGTGTCTTGTAGTGTGTTGTAAAAATCTTCAATTTCGTCCTCCTCTGCTGTTGAAGTAGGTGCATATATCTGTATGAGAGTTGTGTTTTTTGGACGGCCTTTAAGTCTAATAGTGAGGATTCTATCACTAACTGGATTATATCCCATTAAAGCTTTTGCAGTTGTCTTATCTAAACAAAATGCCACTCCACTCTGGCCTCCGACATCTCTACCAGAATAAATGAAAATACTTCCATTTTCAGTTGTAAAATGTCCCTTGCCGCTCCAGCGATGTTCACTAATTCCTAAAATGTGAATGTTTAACCTCTCAATCTCATCACACACTACTTTAAGCTTTCCCTCATACAAACTTCTCACATTCCACGTTGCCATTCTCACTCTGTTTCTTAGTCTGACACAGGGGATTTCCTTGGTAACACAGTCAGGATTAACTCCGTCATCACGATTACTAGTACTGGTCCCTGCGTCACACTCTTCCCCAGTGTTATCTGATCTGCCTGGCCTGGGGGTCTCGCCACCAGATCTCTTTCTTATTATGTTTTCTTTCATGGTTGTTATGGTTTCTTGGCAAGTTTTGCAGAAGGTAGTTTGCCGTTGCTTTCCTTCTGGGCAGTGACTGTACTAGTCGGTGGCCATAGCCATTGTCTCTACTGATGAGATCATCTGCCTATCGCCGCAGAGTGCAAGACCATAACCAACAACAAACTGTCGGCTGCTCTCACACTCCATCCACCACCTGCTTCCATGGCTTCACGTAACCCTGATCGGGGGGCTAAACGGGTACTCCACCTTGCCCAAGGGTGTCCCGTAGACTAACGGAGGAAAGGAGGCGTCTTACCTCTCCTTTGATAGGGGATACCCCTACCCCGCTAACCGGAGAATGCAGATAGTAGATGTAATTCTTTCTCACAGTGGGTCGTAACTGCAGCATCATCTGCAAAAAGCAACTCTCTGATCAGTACCCTCCTAATTTTGGTGTTGGCCTTCTATCTCTGAGAAATGTAGGAGCCGCCATCTGAGTGTGAGTGAATGTAAATACCACTATCCTGATCATGAAAGGCATATTTCAGAAGAAGCAAAAAGTATATTGCAAAGTGGGTGGGAGCTAGTACACAACCTTGCTTAACTCCACTCTTGATTTAGCATTCCTCTCAAGTTGCACCATCAAACTTGATTATACCCTTCATGGTTGTGTGGAACAATTCCACAATGTGTGTGTACTAAGAGATTCAATGAGCATGATTCAGAAGGTCGAAGCTGGATCTGTACGTAGACAGTGGACTGAGTCGCTGCGAAAGTCTGTCGTCCGTAAAGTCACCTTCATCCCGGGAAATGCGGGAGTCGAGGAAAATGAACGAGCTGATAAACTGGCTGGCTCTGCACCCCTGTAGATCGCCAGCTAATGGATCGTGCCGATGTTATTAACGTCCTCAAAGATATGGCGAGAACAGAGGACTTTGACGTCAGTGATTCCACATCGCTGTCCAGGATGAAAGACTTGGGAGTAAGAATCGGCACAGCCAGACGCGAGAGGTACATCGGGAAAACAAAGCGCCTCGTCAACCAACACAGAACTGGCGCTATTAGCCACCGGATTGCTGAGGGAGGATCTGAGCACCTATGGACATTTCCGGAGTGCAATGAAGATACCCCAACTGATAACTGATTGATAACTGAATTCCACAATGGACAGAAGAGTTGGTGGGCAGCCAATCTTCTTTAGTGCCTTGAACAGACCTTCACGACTGACCAAATCAAATGCCTTTGTGAGGTCGAGAAGGCAATAATCAGTGGTTGATTTGTTCATGGCATATCTCTTGCATATGTCGCAATGAGAATATCATATCAATTGCAGACCAGTTCCTTCGAAAGCCACACTGTGATTCAGGGTAGACTTGATCTACCAGGACTTGAAGTCTGTGCAGAATAATTCTGGTAAATACTTTCCCAACACCACACAGAAGTGAGATACCCCTATAGTTGTTACAGTCACTCCAATCCCCCCTATTCTTGCACAGTGTTCCATCCATCATGTGCAACGCCGATAAGCGTGGGCGGTCATGTTCTTGCCATCTCACTCGATCACCAGAGTCGTGATCAGCTCCGTGTTCCTGTCTCGACCATGCCACGTGGCCAAGCCATCCAGTGTATTTACTTCTCGTCTCTTCCCTTGGTCTCTTCCCTTACGATCTGCCATGCTCACGAAGTTCTCCAAGTCATTTCTTCTCATAACATGCCGAAAAATAATTTTGGACTGTCTACGTCTAATGACTCTAATCAGTTTACGATCTTCATTTGTTTCTTTAAGGACTTGTTCATTGGTTTTCCTGTCCTGTCCATGGTATTCTGTGCATTTTCCTCAGCAAATTCACATTTCCACAGCAAATCATATGTTTTACAGATTGACTGCTCATTGTCCACGCTTCACATCCATACAAAAGTACAGGTTCTATGTAGCACTTCAACACTCTTTTCCTCATTTCAATTGATATTTTTTATTGGTCAGTATATTTTTCATCTTGTAAAAGGCTACCTTCGCAATGGCAATTATTGTTCTAATCTCTTCAAGGCATCTCCATCAGATGTTCTGAGATAACTGTAACGATTCACTTGCTTAAGAATATGCCCATTTACTCATATAACACATTGTGGCACAGTGTTATGATGCTTGAAATTTTGAAATCCTGTGGGACTTGTCCTTCTCGCCAGCATAGCTATATAGCTGGTGGATCTGTAGAGTGAGTGTGTCTTGCCCACTCCTGATAACCTCTATTGGAATCCCATCCTTACCTGGAGCCTTGCCAGATGAAAGTTCATTAATAGCACACTTAACTTCTGTTATGGTGGGAAGTGTGTCCAGGTGGTCAAGAGTTGGCAGGGCCTCTATGGCATTAAGGGCATCATCCGCTAGTTTGGTCTTGCTTGAGAAAAGCTCCAATCAGTGCTCTACCCATCTATCCATATGCTGTTTCATATCAGTCATGATTTCTCCAGTCAAGGTTTTCAGAGGTGCACTTCTTTTGATCATTGGACCGCAGGCTTTCTTTATCCCTTCATACATGCTTCTGATGTTTCCCTTATCACTTGCGTTTTGAATGGACTCACATAACTTGATCCAATAGTCATTTTCACACTGCCTGGCAGCCTTTTGCATATCTTTCCTAGCTTTCTTGAGCTCAATGAGAGTGTTCGCATTGTTCTTTCCTTGTCTTATCAAGGGCTGCATAGCCTGGCTGTTTACTGCAGAGCCTGGCTGTTTACTGCAAACCAGTCCTGCCTCTTATGATCCACAGTGCCATAAACCCCTACAGCTGTTTTATCAAGAGTTTCCTTAAATTTACCCTTTTCACTTGCTGTACAATTTTCTGATGCATCAGTGAAAGCGTCTTAAAGTTGCTGTTGGAACTCAAAGCACATATCAGGATCGTGAGTGTTAATAATATTAATCCTGGGGATAGATTTGAGTTTAGTCATGTAGATTCTCTTTGGTCTCAGTCTAATCCTTGCAACAATTAAAGAATGATCATTATCACAGTCAGCACAGTGGTAACTTAGAGTTAATGATGTTTGGTTCAGATGTTGTCTCCGTGTGATGATGAAGTCCAGCTGGTGCCAATGGCCAGATCTTGGATGTTTCCATGTGACCTTACGCAGCTCTTTTGTTTTAAAAAAGGAGTTTGTAATACATAGGTCATTTCTGCTGCAATGCTCCAGAAGCCTTTGCCTATTTTCATTCATGTGACTGATGTTGTATTTTCCAAAGCACACTGGCCATGAACTCGAGTCCTTGCCCACACGAGCATTAAAATCACTGAGTATATACACGTTGTATGATTTTGGTACTGCTTTGACCATAGAGCCTAACTCCTAATAGAATAAATCCTTCACATCATCAGAGGAAGTGAGATTCCGTGAATATGCAGTGATAATGGTGGCAAAACCACAAGTGGTTGCTAAGCACAGGGATAATAATCTTTCTTTTCCGCCAGCTGGAAATTCAATCATTCCCAGTAGTGAATTCATCCCTGCAACCTTCCTCAGCGAGGTGAGTATCCTGCAGGCCAGCAGTATCAATGTTGAGACGACTGAGTTCGGCATCAATCACAGCTGTTTTTCTCACTCCGTGAATATTTGCCAGGTCAGTGGAAAATCGTGGACACATGGTTCTCAAGTTCCATGTTGCAAGCCATAGCTTGAGGTTTCTATTTATCTTGTTTATATTACCTGGTGCATTGGTTTTACGCTCTGCAATTCAGATTTTGTCCTTGCCCCAAGCACCCAGTGAAGCAGGCAGGCTGTGGCCGATCGGCACCTAATTGGCCTAGGGCTGCCCAGCTGGAGGCGGGCGGTAGCTGATCAGTTATGTGACGGGACAGCCTCGGCAGCATCATAAATACACAAGTTTGAAAGGAATTATAGAGCCCACAATATTTTTCTATATTTCTCTAAAAGAATAAACGTTCCCCAGAAGAGGATAAAAACGTAAGAGAAAAATACAGAGTCACGTAGAGCCCGCACTATCATTTTTTACTACATTGGTAGATCAAAGCAACGTCTGGTCTCTACATCTAAGAGATTTTCCCTTTGATATTCTGATCAACCAGACATCACGGAGCCAGTCAGTTGAGATTGACGTGTTAGTTTACAAGCCTGCGGTTGGAATAGGGACTAACACCTTACGTTCAACAGGACCTAACGTGTGAACCAGCCACGGCAGAATGGGAGATAAGAGGGTCAGCCAGACCCGTCTGAAATAATACATGGCAGTGCTACTCAGGGGAAAACCCTGTGTGATCCAAAGACGGCAATATAATGCAGGCCTAACACCTATCTATAAGTCCAGACATTGGGGAGACGGGACAACGTCTGAGTTGCCAACACAAAGGAGCAATTAGGACCAGATACTTAACACCTCACTGCAATACCGCAGCAAAGTAGGAACACATGGCTGACACACTATTGCCAGCAACCCAGGAAGGCGGGTGTTAATAGCCCATTGGAATGTAATGACGCAACTGCATTGCCGCCAAAGCATGTTTCATTGTTTCAGGCGTGGCGGGGCATCGGTCAATTTGATTGGCAGAAATAACTACAGTCCATGTGGAAAATAGGTGGAGTTAATTAATATGGGGCATATTAATTAGCCAACGTGAAAACTAGCCAGGGATTAAGAGAATAAAACTACATGCATGGCCAGCAAGACTTCAGACGCAAATTCACAATAGCATTCTTAGGATACCTACTGGAGAAATATTAACCTTTCGTTCTGTTGGACTTCTGTACGAAGTATTATGATGGAATTTCCTAGCTATAAAACCCAGGTAATACCATTAGTTTGTCTGCTAGTCTGAAGGCTTGTGTAGTTTCCTGTTTCTACATATTCTCCCAAACTTTACACTGGTGGATTTTCTTTGTACTTAATGTTCCAGTTCTAGCTTTACTATTTCACTGAGAACTATTTTCTTCTTTCATTCACCACTTGGTTGTCTGATTTGATGTATGTGATAATTTGGAGAAATCCATTATCCAAGCTACATGAGCGTGTTGCTTATGCATGTACAGGAGATACATGTAGATTCATCCTGTATGATATTAAACATTTGGGAGACTGACTACTTAGGAGAAATTCCTGAGAGTTACCAGTCTCTTGATAGCGTCCGATTAACATTGATTATTTGGACCAACACTTTGAGTGCCTACCAAGATTGTGGTGAAACCACTTGGTTTGAGGAATGGCACCAGTTCACCTTGTCTGCATGATGTCTGCATGAGGAAAGACATGACTTAGGACATTCAATATCCCAGACAGATTCAGGGAAGGCATTTAATGTTCGACAGGACTGTGCGACCAGTCCTTCCGACAAGACAGTATGAATGAATCAGAAGGGAGAGTGTAAGTGAGGTGAACTTATATGGAAACACTCCATTACACAAATGTATATGAATATGTATGTTTGAGCTATAGATGTTCTAAATAGTTTTATTAATATATACATATATATTTATTTATTTAGAACTGATATATGTTTATGTAACATTGCCATCATATATATCATCATACCATCATATATTATGACTTGAATGTATGTTTATATGAATGTATAGACATATGTGTTTTGAGATGTGTAGACGTAGATACTACCCATCTCCGTTCATTTCATTCCAGATCTCTTAGGAGCAATGGACAGTCAACAATCCATAGTCCGGAAGTGACTTAGCCTTGTGAAGGGACCACTTTGGACTCCTTCAATCTGACAGTGAACTGCGTCTCACTGGGGAAGCATTGACCTATGTGCTTCTGAGCTTTTCAGCCAGATGAGTTACGTATACCATAATATACATCATCATCATCATATGATCATCAAGATTAGAAATAATAAACACAGTTGTTGTATTTTAAACTCAATTTGTCCGTATAATTCTAAATGTTTATAAATGTTTGTGTAGCGTATCAAGTACACACATTATTGTATCATTTAGTGGGGTTCACACATATTATCCAGAGTGGGAATCTATGTCCGGGAGGTATCTTGCCTATGCAGTCATAAGTAACCAGATTACGTTGCATGTCTTAACTCCTCCTTCTCACTTCTGGTGATACCAAGTACAGCCAAAACTATATGAATATATTCTATCTTCAACGAGCCACTTCTTGGCTGTTGTCTTGAGTATCAGGGACAGTGTCTTAAATCAGCATAACAGACATTGTTCCACGTTTTCTCTCTGGGATTAGTCAGGGTAATTAGTCCCTTCTGACAGAGTTAGGGGATCTCAAACTACCTCCAGAACTAACCCCAGTAGGAAGAAAATGATTTTGGCTGAGTGGTTGCCCATCCTGGGATCTAACACCAGCCAGTTGGTGACATATTGGTCTGCTCGTCCGCTATAGAATCCGGGAGTACACCCTAGAAAATTTTGGTTCGCTTCCGACTTATTGGTCTGCTCGGCCGCAATAGAATCTGGGAGTACACCCTAGAAAATTTTGGTTCGCTTCCGACTTATTGGTCTGCTCGCCCGCTATAGAATCCGGGAGTAAACCCTAGAACACTTTGGTTCGCTCGCAAGAAACGAACCTATTTCAAATCTGTAGTCTGGTATTATTCCGGTCTTGCCCATGGATAGAACCTAGGTCATTCTCACTTACATTCTTAGCAGCATTAGTTAGTTATAATTTATTTCTTATGTAATAGCTTGCTTGTTTGTAGGCAAGATTTTGACACATTAGGACTTCTCATCCATGATAGAATCAGAGAATAAATTCTAGACTATTGATTTTCATAAACCATTCTTTCATTCTTCACCCATTACATTTGCTAAGTATTAACTTAGGAATTTGTTTATACGGAAGTTTGTAGAATTTAAATAACTTGTTAAAAAGTTAATAACGGATAATATCATATGAGTTAATTTACATCATTCACCACTGTAGAATTCATAATCACATTAATTAGTGATATTAATTAGTTTATTGATGATTTACTTGATGATGTTTTGATTACATGCTTTATCATTTGATTTAATCATGAATAATTTGATAATGCATAATTACTTCAGTGTATGACGGACTGCTTTGCATCAACTTTCTCACTCAAATTCACTACTATCATTCTCATAGCAGTGTCAGTTCCTCTTGTCACTATCCTGCTCTAGCATAAATCTAACTAGCTCTGTGTAGGCTAATAATATAATTACTTACCTGAGTTTAAGCTGAGAAGAGATCATGGATGCACGCACAGATTTCTTAGAGTCCGCTAGAGCATGGGGCATAAGGCTCAGTCTAGTAGGAGAGAAGCTAGAACTATTATTAGAGATGAAATGGATTGGTGGGACAAAGAGGATGAACAGATGATGAAAAGACTTGCAGAATTAGAAGCAGATATGCGCCACAAAGCTGAAGAAGATGAGATTAAGAAGAAGCAAATTGAAATACTGAACGTGGAGGAATCTACCAGCTCGATTGAGGAAAAGCCAATCACTCAAGCCGAAACTCTGATAGAAAGCGGGGAAGCTGACCGTCACAAAGAAGAGGCACGCATTTCTTCGCAAATCCCTATGGCTCAGAAAACAAAAACTGCGCACAGAAAGGCAGATGCTTCCCTCAATTCCGAAAAATAAACGGAATATGGAAAAATGTACCCAGGGTACAGTAAACAGTCACAAATGTGAAAAATGTTTACACCGCAATAAAAGCGGATTAGCTGGCTCGGCAACCCAGCAATCTCAGGAGCTTCCTAAGACTTCCAAAGGAGAAAAATCCAGAAGGAGGAGGACCTGAGGAAAACTATTAAAGAGATCGAAGGCGAGACCTTACCCGATTCTCTTATTCCTTCAGTTCAGATAAACTAGGAGTGGAAATGAATTCAGCTGAGACTGGAATGGATGTAAAACAGGATTCCAGTGTTTCTTTCTATGTGGTCACACAAGATGAAACAATTATCAGTATGAATTACTTATCTCAGGTGGGAGATGACATTGAAAATGACACCCCACAACATTCATTTCTATTGGATTTGGCACAAGAAAGCCAGACCAGGGAGAGAATACCTCAATTGGACTTGGCACAAGAGAGCCCAGCCATGGAGGACAAACAAGACACGGAGGAGAATTCTTACGATGTCAGTATCTTGGAGTCTTTCGAAAAGGAAACTCAAGATACACAAAGCATTCATGTAGGTTATACCACGGACTCTGATTCAGGGACGATAAACATGTCTGCTAACAACAAAGAAGAAAATACTTCTTTGGACAGGATGAAGGTAATACCTACATCAACACAGCTGAAGCTAACAGGGGATCACAAATGATGGACTCTGCAGCGGAACAAAACGGAGCGGTTGGTATACTCAACACTCAGGACCTTGTTTACCTTTCACTTCAACCAATGTTGGATGGGGAGAACAGCTGTTTATGTATACTTCTACAAGGAGTGATACAAATTCACAGTTCTTGGGGAACAACATGATTTCTCAAAGCTGGACAACTTCTACTAACTAGCCTTATACTTTCAAACACAGATTCAAAATGGAACTCTGTTGAAGAGGAACGCACCTGGATAAAGAATTATCGAGGGAAGAAAACTCTTAAATCAGGAGGGAGTAAACGGACGCCCTACCAAGAAAGAGGCAAGTATGAGTTGAATGCACATCATAAAATCATGATGTTTAGCAAATTTCCTGCCAAAAGGAGGAGATTAAAGGATTTTATGATCTTTGGCCGACGGAGGAAAAGAAAATGGAGCAACATTACTGCGACCAACTCTTTTAAGAAAACACTGATGGCACTTCCTCTGCTGATAGGACAAGGGCCAGAAATTGAGTGGACAATAACAGTCTCTCTGCGGCGCAGGAGAATCTTGTTATACATTTGCAATTTCCCGGCTGGGAAAAAGTAAAACCTCCAGAGGACAGGACATTACCGAGCAATAGCCCGGAAATCCGACACAACACCAGGAGCAAAGATTTGCAAGATTTATCCTGGAAGGATAGACATGGGATATTCTTTTGACTCATAGAACATCCCACTGCCACAAAAGAATATTGGGAACCCAGACTTGGAGGCAGTTCGAGAAGGGAGAGAACTTAGATACATTCTTGAATGCTGCCGAGCTCTGTTATAGGCTTCATTAATGAACCTACCTAAATTGGGAGCTATGTGACGGGACAGCCTCGGCAGCATCATAAATACACAAGTTTGAAAGGAATTACAGAGCCCACAATATTTTTCTATATTCTCTAAAAGAATAAACGTTCCCCAGAAGAGGATAAAAACGTAAGAGAAAATTACAGAGTCACGTAGAGCCCGCACTATCATTTTTTACTACATTGGTAGATCAAAGCAACGTCTGGTCTCTACATCTAAGAGATTTTCCCTTGATATTCTGATCAACCAGACATCACGGAGCCAGTCAGTTGAGATTGACGTGTTAGTTTACAAGCCTGCGGTTGGAATAGGGACTAACACCTTACGTTTCAACAGGACCTAACGTGTGAACCAGCCACGGCAGGAATGGGAGATAAGAGGGTCAGCCAGACCCGTCTGAAATAATACATGGCAGTGCTACTCAGGGAAAACCCTGTGTGATCCAAAGACGGCAATATAATGCAGGCCTAACACCTATCTATAAGTCCAGACATTGGGGAGGACGGGACAACGTCTGAGTTGCCAACACAAAGGAGCAATTAGGACCAGATACTTAACACCTCACTGCAATACCGCGGCAAAGTAGGAACACATGGCTGACACACTATTGCCAGCAACCCAGGAAGGCGGGTGTTAATAGCCCATTGGAATGTAATGACGCAACTGCATTTCCGCCAAAGCATGTTTCATTGTTTCAGGCGTGGCGGGGCATCGGTCAATTGATTGGCAGAAATAAACTACAGTCCATGTGGAAAATAGGTGGAGTTAATTAATATGGGGCATATTAATTAGCCAACGTGAAAACTAGCCAGGGATGAAGAGAATAAAACTACATGCATGGCCAGCAAGACTTCAGACGCAAATTCACAATAGCATTCTTAGGATACCTACTGGAGAAATATTAACCTTTCGTTCTGTTGGACTTCTGTACGAAGTATTATGATGGAATTTCCTAGCTATAAAACCCAGGTAATACCATTAGTTTGTCTGCTAGTCTGAAGGCTTGTGTAGTTTCCTGTTTCTACATATTCTCCCAAACTTTACACTGGTGGATTTTCTTTGTACTTAATGTTCCAGTTCTAGCTTTACGATTTCACTGAGAACTATTTTCTTCTTTCATTCACCACTTGGTTGTCTGATTTGTTGTATGTGATAATTTGGAGAAATCCATTATCCAAGCTACATGAGCGTGTGGCTTATGCATGTACAGGAGATACATGTAGATTCATCCTGTATGATATTAAACATTTGGGAGACTGACTACTTAGGAGAAATTCCTGAGAGTTACCAGTCTCTTGATAGCGTCCGATTAACATTGATTATTGGACCAACACTTTGAGTGCCTACCAAGATTGTGGTGAAACCACTTGGTTTGAGGAATGGCACCAGTTCACCTTGTCTGCATGATGTCTGCATGAGGACAGACATGACTTAGGACATCAATATCCCAGACAGATTCAGGGAAGGCATTTAATGTTCGACAGGACTGTGCGACCAGTCCTTCCGACAAGACAGTATGAATGAATCAGAAAGGGAGAGTGTAAGTGAGGTGAAACTTATATGGGAAACACTCCATACACAAATGTATATGAATATGTATGTTTTGAGCTATAGATGTTCTAAATAGTTTTATGAATATATACATATATATTTATTTATTTAGAACATATATGTTTATGTAACATGCCATCATATATATCATCATACCATCATATATTATGACTTGAATGTATGTTTATATGAATGTATAGACATATGTGTTTTGAGATGTGTAGACGTAGATACTACCCATCTCCGTTCATTTCATTCCAGATCTCTTAGGAGCAATGGACAGTCAACAACCCATATCCGGAAGTGACTTAGCCTTGTGAAGGGACCACTTTGGACTCCTTCAATCTGACAGTGAACTGCGTCTCACTGGGGGAAGCATGACCTATGTGCTTCTGAGCTTTTCAGCCAGATGAGTTACGTATACCATAATATAATCATCATCATCATATGATCATCAAGATTAGAAATAATAAACACAGTTGAATCTATGTCCGGGAGGTATCTTGCCTATGCAGTCATAAGTAACCAGATTACGTTGCATGTCTTAACTCCTCCTTTCTCACTTCTGGTGATACCGAGTACAGCCAAAACTATATAGATATATTCTATCTTCAACGAGCCACTTCTTGGCTCTTTTCTTGAGTATCAGGGACAGTGTCTTAAATCAGCATAACAGACATTGTTCCACGTTTTCTCTCTGGGATTAGTCAGGGTAATTAGTCCCTTCTGACAGAGTTAGGGGATCTCAAACTACATCCAGAACTAACCACCAGTAGAAGAAAATGATTTTGGCTGAGTGGTTGCCCATCTGGGATCTAACACCAGCCAGTTGGTGACACCTGTAAATATCTCCCATTATCAGAGGCAACCCATGGCACCCCATCCTCGCTTTGATTCTGAGACCTGTTAAGACTAGGGATGGAGTTATACCCCTCCATAGCACAAAGCCTGGGCTGAAATATAGAGATCATGTGTTGCCCATGCAGCATGATCCCTCTCTTGGTCTGCCTGGTTCACTCCAGAGGAAAGGGAACACCAATACATCTGGAAACAGACAAGCTGCAGAAGCTGCCAGATCAGCAAAACAATGCTCTAACTGTCTGCATGTCAGAGCTTCAATCCTAGAACAGCTCCCAACCAAGGCTTAGGACATGATCTGCTCTGCCATGACATTCTGCCTTTAGGTTGCATTTCCTCGAACCCGGATAAGGCTAGTACCCTCCCAGTTGGGCTCCCCCACCTGAAGCCATTGGGTTTGGTAAGCACCACCCAATGTTCGGCACTAACAGAAAGCAGGTAGTACTGTCTACGGTCATATGGTAGCTCAGTCATATCTGACTAAGACCTGACAGTCAACAAGGGTGTAAGTACACAACATTGATATATTCTTTAAAGGCGATGCTAACCCAAAAATGTTAAATTCTATATGTAATTTCTATGTTCTGTTATGGTATGGGGTTTGATACTTAAGACTGCTGATTGATAAAATACTGTCAAATTGACTTTGTAAGTAATGGTTACCATGGAAACTAAGATAAACAGCGGCCATATTGGATTTCTTAACTATGGTCTAAATCATTAATTTTTTTACATCACAGGCTTTATTGTTTTGTATTCTTATACAAAAATAGGACCATTATATTCTGTCAGAAGCTTTTAATGATATCCCTTGGCATTTTTTTCTTCATAATTACAAACAAATTTCAACATTTTTATAGACAATTTTTTTGTCTCTTTTACTTCTGCACAAAAACTAAATCATATTTTTACAAATGCTCTTGATAAATTGTACACAATATAATGAAGAATACGTCTGCCAAGTTTCATTGTAATGTGACACATAGTTTTTGAAAAAGATTGAAATAACGTAAAAACAAATATGGCAAAATGAGAAAACGGGGAAAAACAAATTATTTTCATGTTTTTTTATACTAAAAAAGTTATCTTAGGGTCAAATTCAGACTTTTCTGTAATGTTTAAGTTTTGGTAGGCTTTTCGGTGCCCACGGGCATTTGCCAGTTATTGACTGCGTGATTTCTTACGTTGAACAGATGATTTTATGTTAAACTTCTTTGGAAAAGGCATTTTTCAATTCGCGTGTCGATCGGTTGCCAAGCGAAAACACAACAAAACGGTCATCTTGGAAACCCACGTGATCAGTTTTCCACCAACGGGATTTGCGCATTCGGCGAGGTGTTCCATATATGGGAGTTTCTGGAAGATTATTGATTCGAAAGAAACCGTCGTACACAGAAAAGCTCTCAATTAAACGAACCCAAAGTTTAACGGCCGGCTTCGTGGCTTAGAGGTATGACTTTTCTCCGTAATCTCGTATACTCTCGTCAGGTAACGTGATGACGGTTCAAATCAGCAGTGGTTCGAATCGCATCGTAACTTACGGGGTATGTGAGCCGGCCGCTCAGAAAGCAATGGCAAACTACTGAGCGTAATCTTGCCAAGAGATCAACATACAGCTGAAAAGATGCTGGTGTTGACAGCCAAGTCCTGTAAAGGATATGCTAAAAGTTTAACGAACAATTAGGGGAGTTCGTGACATTACAATGATGTATGAAACACGTGTTACATTGATCCACGACTCTGGTGATCGAGTGAGATGGCAGAACATGACCGCCCATGCTTACCGGCATGGCACATGATGGATGGATGGATGAAACACGTGGATCACGCGTCGGCGAGATATCTTTGCAATGGTTTAAAAAAACGTCAATTTCGTTACAATTTTCAATAAGTAGACAATTCTACACCTAGGGTGGGTTCAGTAAAATATGGATATTGCATTAAAATAACAGTTTTTAAAGAAAAACAAGTGCCGAATCTGATAGAAGACATGCTAAGGTGTTTAAAAATGAACTATTCCAAACATAGCCAAACTGACCAAAATTCGATATTTTTTTTTAGGTTAGCATCGCCTTACTAACAAGAATTTTAAAAATTTTAGTTCAACTAGTGAACTAGAACCAAAACAAAAATTTTATTTTTATATGGTACAAAAGAAAGAATTAAGTTTCCTATCTATTCAAGTGGTCATCACGCACACAGTTGCAGACACCGATGCTCGCAGACCATGCATTTGAACAAAGTTACCTGTAGTTTTGGGATTCCTAGGGCTAGAGATGAATTCAATCCCCCTGTTGTGGTATGGGAGTCAAGATCCAACCAGGTACTTAACGCTCCTCCGGATTCTATGTTCTGTCTCCACTAGGTAGTGATTCAGCTTTTAGGTAACCGTCTTCCAATAGATTCTAGTTCAATCAGCACCAGCCACAAGGCTCCTTAAATGAAAAGTGTTGAAGTGTGTGTCTGTTGGTGTGTCTCAGAGGCAGAATAGGAACAAGACATAGTTCCTATTTGCAACAAAACAGTGAGTCAGTATATCATGTGGCGATATATTGTACGGCATGGTGGTACCAGGAGAAAAAGGTTTCAAAAGTGGATATATCCAAAAACGATTTTTCATGTGGATTAAAACAAGTACACAGGTTTTAACGTGAAAAAGACATTACAAAATGCACATGTGTGTAAACTTGGTGTGACTCAGGTGTGTTGTTTACCTGCAGCCATTATAATCTGTGTGTGCAAACGAACACCTTCTTTGACACAAAACCACAACAATAGATGTCATAGAGGCACCCCAGTTCAAAGTACTGGCACCAACTCGACCTGGTGATCACCAAACGCAGCAATCTCTGCAATGTACGGCTGACTCGTAGCTATCATAGTGCTTGACTGTGGCACCGATATTAGATAGAAACCTGAACACTGAGAAAGAAATTAATAAAATAGTTGAAGAGTTTGGGAAATGCATACTACACGCAGCACGAGAAACTGTACCAAGAGGAGCACGTAAACATTAAAAACCCTACTGGAGTAGTGAACTGTAACAATTGCATAGTTGTTGAGTTACGAACCGAGATCATTGCACTCAGGACATTCCCATACGTGCTCCATCCCCTCGTTCAACAGCCAGCGAAGAGTCATACTACTAATCGTTCCCACCGCTATCTGATTAAAAGTTCTCCTGGTATTCCCTCTCAGTTTTGAGATTCTTCCAGAACCCCTGCCGATTCCCCGCAATCTCATTCTTTCCACATATGGGTTCTCAATCTGTTCCTCCGCCTTCTCCACCTGGTCCCACAAGCACACGACCACCTCCCCCTTGTCCATAGGCAAACTACCACCAAGAGGTGAATTAACTGCTAGCCTATCAGCCTGTTCATTCCCCCGTACCCCCGCATGGCCAGGGCAAAATATCCATACAATTCTCACAATTTGTGACCACTGAAGCACAGTTGGATAATGATGTGGAAATGTGTAGAAAGCAACCAGCCAAGAGCATCACAAAAAATACCAGCACACAAAAGCCAAATTTCAAAGAGTCAAGCTGCAGGCTAGACGGAAAAGCTGGCAGAAGAAAACAGAGTCTCTGAACTTTGAAAGCGACACAACATAATTGTGGAAGCTAATAAAACAACTTAACGATGAGGGCACAGGGAGAAACTCAAAAATTGCACTACATAAAGACGGAAACATCTTAACAGGAAAGCAAGCAGCTGACCATTTTGTGGACTCGTTCGCACAAGAACAATATCAACATTAGTCCAGAGAAAGAACAAGAGATTCAAGAGAGATGGCAACATACAGGACAGAATGAAACAGTATCATAATCAGCGAACTGGAACTAGCCATATCAAAACTGAAAATGAGAAAGTCACCAGGAGCTGATGGTATCTCCAATGAAATGATCAGGAACCTAGGAACAGAGGCCAAACAAAGCTGTTGCAAATCTTCAATAATGGCTGGACCTTAGGCAGTGTTCCACAAGACTGGAGAGAAGCAATCATGATACCCCTCAAATCAGGGAAAGATAGTTCCATTGCTTCCAGCTACAGACCAATTAGCCTCACCAGCTGTCTCTGCAAATCAATGCAGCACATCATCAATCACAGACTACAGTGGTATATTGAAAGTAAAAACATCCTTGTGCCACTGCAGGCTGGCTTTAGGCAATACTACTCTACAGAAGATCAGAGAACCTACCTCTCTCAAGAAATTGAGGATACATTCCAAGAGAAGAAGCTGGTGCTTGTGGCATGGATAGATCTGAAGAAAGCCTTTGACAAAGTCTGCAAAGAAGGTCTGATGAATAAACTGAGAAACTGCAAAGTCAATGGAAGAATGTACAAATGGGTGAAAGCATACTTGCACAACAGAAGAGCCTGAGTACAGATAGAAGGATTCAAGAGCAAGAAGGTACTATTGCGCCACAGTGTTCCCCAGGGCGGAGTATTGCCACTTTTTCTAATCTTCATCAATGATCTTGTTGCTAACCTACCGCATGGAATTAAAGCGGCAATGTACGCTGATGACCTGGTTCTATGGAGCACAAATGAACATGCATCAGTGACCACCAGATTGCTACAAAGAGCTGTAGATACATTTGTTGCATGGGCAAATAAATGGTGTGTCAGCATAAACATTGACAAGTGCAGCAACACTCTATTTACCCTCTCTCCAAAACAAAAGGCAGGGATTATCCAGATAAATGGAATACCCCTTAGAGAAGACAAAGAACCAACATACCTTGGAGTAACATTTGATGGCAGGCAGACATGGAGAAAACACATCAACAAAGCAGTAGCAAAAGCCAGAAAGAAAATAGCCATCCTGAGAAAACTAAGTGGAACTACATGGGGAGCCAGTGGGAAAATACTTAGCAAAGTTTATCAACAGAGCATACGTCCACACCTGGAATATGATATGGGTCAACTGCGTGGTGTTCGGCATCAAAAACCACATTACAAGAGCTGGACAAGGTGCAAAATCAAGCTCTTAGAGGAAAGGATGAGATCAACCCCTATAGAGGAGATGGAGAAGATGGGGAGGACACAAGCACTGAGAGAGCGCAGAGATACGAATACACTAATACAGTGGTTCTCAACTGGTGGGGAATTTTAGGGTTTCCGTTAAGATTATTTCACCGTTCTGAAATTCAATTTATAACGTCAGTAGATCCGCAAATCACGTTTTATATAGATGTCTAGACTTGTTTTAGTATGTGCTATTAAATGCAGCTTCAGTTATTACATATACTGTGTAGGGGCAGGGGGAAGTTTATAGGGAGGAAATACGAAAGGGGAGAATGACGTTCTAAAAATATGGTGAAGGGGGGAACGATGTCCTAAAAATATGATGAAGGGAGGCATCTTTCCTCCAGTTTCCTACCGGTTTGCTAGATCCGTCATAGGTTCCTTACCTAATATAAGACCGTAATGGCTTACTTAATAATTATTAATTTATTATTTAATAAATAATTACTATATTTTACCAACACAACTGTCTTACCAACACAGCTGTCTTACCAACACAACTGTCTTACCAACACAAATGTCTTACCAACACAACTGTCTTACCAACACACAACTGTCTTACCAACACAACTGTCTTCTCAACATTCTTACCAACACAACTGTCTTATCAACACAACTGTCTTACCAACACAACTGACTTACCAATAGTCTTAACAACACAACTGTCTAACCAACGCAACTGTCTTACCAACACCACTGTCTTACCAACGCAACTGTCTTACCAACACCACTGTCTTACCAAGACAACTGCTTACCAACACACGACTGTCTTACCAACACAGCTGTCTTATTAACAGTCTTACCAACACAACTGTATTATCAACACAACTGCCTTACCAACGCAACTGTCTTATTAACAGTCTTAACAACACAACTGTCTAACCAACGCAACTGTCTTACCAACACAACTGTCTTACCAACACAACTGTCTTACCAACACAACTGTCCAGGTAAGGCTCCAGAAGTAGCAGAATGGCTCCTGACAGTGTGGTTTTGAAGGTGATCCAGCCTCATTGAGTTTATGACAGGCACATATTCAGAATCACACCTCGAGTGCCAATTGGTCTACAGAAATATGGGTCCACCTTCATATGCTCAATATATCTTAAGGTGTGTAAGAGCCGTTTACTTACATACAACAGTATAGCTCTCTAGTTACTGGAGTGCCGAGAATTAACCACAAAGGAAATCAATTATATCATATATGACCCATTGCAATTTTCCTATGACAATGGGAAATCTGTTAAGGATGGCTCTAGAGAGAGGTGGGGAAAGACTGAGCAATGTATAACTGGAGCTAAAATCTGTAGATAGGAAGAATATAACGGAAGTTAAATATTAAATGTCCAGAGCAATTAACAACTAAGATTGTATTCATTTTATTGATGACTATTATAATTAAACCATTCAGAGTTCAGCATGGCTCAATGGACGTGAGCGCTTGTTTTTAAATATCCGGTGTGCTGATGCCAAAATAGTGGTGTCAACCCACACCAGGGTTCACCTGTTGGCGAGGGACACTGGAAATAGGGAAAGATGACTCAAACGCAACAAATCTGACAACTGCACTAGAAGTAGTAACATGTGTATATACTACAGTTGAATTCTGTTAAAAAAAGTCTTAAAAGCCGAAAGAATCTACATCATGGCCCCGGGTTTTATTCAATATTGCTGGCTCGGTCTCTTTCGGCAGGGCAGCCTTCCAAAAGCATCGCACAAAGCATGAACTTCGTAGCTCCAGCGACGACCCTCAAGAGATTCCGAGAAAAATGCCGAAAGACGTAGCCCGGAATTGAACCCACAAACTTCGGAACGTGAGGCAGACGGTTTGACCACTTCGCCACGGAGACACCCATTCAAATGTTGACAAGGTCGACTTCATTGCACCGGGTGTTTATCCCATATAGCTCAGTCTCTTTCCACAGCGTGGAAAGCGTTGCACAAAATACGAACTCCGTAGCCCCAGTGACAACCCACAGGAGTCTCCGAATAAGTGCACTCGTGAACCGAAGGACACGGCACGGAATCCAACCCACAACTCTCGGAGACCGAGGCAGATGGCTTGACGCTTCGCCACTGAGACTCAGTTGAATTCAAAGCAAGCAAGTGCAAAAATAAACAAAAAACAAACAAAAAACACACACATTCTACAACTGTATGATAGACAAACTTTCATAATTAATACTTTAATAAATATTATAACATAGGTTAAAATCAATACTTTAACAAATATTATAACATTTTGTAAAATCAATACTTTATTATAACATATTTTAAAATCCATAATTTAACAAATATTATGACATATGTTAAAATCAATACTTTAACAAATATTATAACATATTTTAAAATCAATACTTTATTATAACATATGTTAATATCAATACTTTAACAAATATTATAACATATTTTAAAATCAATACATTAACAAATATTATAACATATTTTAAAATCAATACTTTATTATAGCATATTTTAAAATCAATACTTTAACAAATATTATAATACATTTTAAAATCAATACTTTATTATAACATATTTTAAAATCCATAATTTAACAAATATTATGACATATGTTAAAATCAATACTTTAACAAATATTATAACATATTTAAAAATCAATACTTTATTATAACATATTTTAAAATCAATACTTTAACAAATATTATAACATATTTTAAAATCAATACATTAACAAATATTATAACATATTTTAAAATCAATACTTTATTATAACATATTTTAAAATCAATACTTTAACAAATATAATATATTTTAAAATCAATACTTTCACAAATATTATAACATATATAAAACCATCATCAACATGCAGCAGGTTCTTTGCAGAATGCCGCTCTCATGACTCTGTGCCAAGGTCTCACTCTGGCCATTACTCCCGCCTCATGTTCCCTCATTCCTAGGGTGTCTGTGATGTCATGTGTCCATCTTTGTACTGGCTGACCCCTGGCTCTTCTTCCGGGACCCAATCTACCCGTCACTTTTTTGCCAAGCCACTGTGGCATTTAATTTAGCCAAGATATTTCAATTAAGAGGCAAGATACTGTATATAAGCTAGTTTTCTCCTATATTCAAATCTTGTAGAATTTTGGTATTTGTTTCCTATTCATTCTTAATATTCTAACAACTTTTCTATAACACATGAGCTCAAAGATTTTCTTATTTAGTAATTGCATAATGATCCAGGACTCACGTGTATATGTGATATAAGATCAACAATTCCCATAATGAATTGGAGACTAGTTATATATTAAAAAGTTTGTGATAGTTTCAATTTCTTCATTATTGATTCTTGGCTGACATTCATGTAGTTTTGTCCGTTAACGTCTCTCTCTCTCACTCTTTCTATCTCTCTGTCTGTCTGTCTGTCTCTCTCTCTCTCTCTCTCTCTCTCTCTCTCTCTCTCTCGCTCTCTCTCTCTCACACACACACACATACACACACACACACACACGAGCGCGCGCGCACGCACACACATGATACTGAATATAAGCCAGAAGGGTTGAAGGGAATGTTTTGTTTAAACATGAAAGATGTGACTGTGTCGCAAAGAAACCTGATCTTGATAAATTTATTTATTTTATTGATAGTTAAATTAGTTTAGTTTGTTACTTTGATCATGACTTTTATAAATAATAATTAATATAAAATATAAAATAAACTATACAAAAGCAACGTCTATATCTTTCATCTTTACAATTGTGAAATTATTAAACTATATTTTCCTTACCTTACATATTGATAAGTGTTGAAATGCGATTCCGTATGAGGTGAATTGACCGGTTATTGAGGTTACCCACAGACATGTTTATATCTGTAATGAACACATCCGTCTTGAAGGAAGACGAAGGACGTCGTTCTTATTTGATACACGGCGACACACTGTCAAGCAATCTATTTTTACCGCAATCTAGTCACCGCCGTCGTGTGTAAAGAAGCAGGATCTTCAATCAAAGTTTTACCTTATGTATACTACAAGAATTAACAAGAAGAATAGAAAGAATACCGCTGGTCACGGACACACACGATTTTTAGAACAACAGTCTAAAACTGACGACCGTAAACTAATTATAACAGTAGAGTAGTTATTTAGCGCGGTCATTTATTGTAACGAGTCAACAACAAGACGATCTCAGAATACAAAACAAAGAACATGTATTGGCAACACAAAGCAGCCATAAGAACTTTACAACATATTACCCAAGGTGTTAGAGTTGTGTTCTATGTCTGACCTGATCTGTTCAATTTGTACAGCGAAATAATAGTGAGATCCATAAAGACATGACATGAATATCAGTTGGTAGGCATAGTGTAAACAACCTGCGTTATGCTGATGACAGGGTATTGGTCGCGGAAAATGAAACGCAGTTACAAGAAATAATAGATAGAATTGCAACGGACAGTCAAAATAAAGGACTTCGTCTGAATAACAGAAAAAAGAACATATGTAGTGGCTATTATAAGGGAAAATTTTATACCCAAGTACAACATGATGACATCTAAGCGAATGGAACTAATATGAAATAAGCCCATGCGTTTACGTATATGGGTACTTTAATAACAGCAGATGGAAGTTAAGTGTTGAATAGCTAAAGCAAAGGCAGCAGTTCACAAGATGAAACATATAATCTTCAATGTATATTTGTCAACGACACGAGAAAAGAGTGTTGAGATGCTACATAGAACCTGTACTTTTATATGGATGTGAAGCTAGGACAATGAGCAGTCACGCTGAGCAACATCTGATGGCTTTAGAAATGTGGTTTCTGAGGAAAATGCAAAGAATACCATGGACATCCAGAAAGACCAATGAACAAGGTTTTCAAGAAACAAATGAAGATCGTAAACTGATTAGAGACATTAGACGTAGACAGTCACAATTTTTGGGCATGTTATGAGAAGAAATGATTGGAGAATTGGTGACAACTGTAAAGATCGAGGGAAACAGACCAAGAGGAAGACCTAGAAGCAAGTACCTGGATGGCTTGGCCCTGTGGCATGGTCGAGACAGAAACACGGAGCTGATCCACGACTCTGGTGATCGAGTGAGATGGCAGAACAGGACCGCCCACTCTTACCGGCATGGCACATGATGGATGGATGGATAACTGGAAAACAATGTTTCCCGTTGGGGATTGATTGATTGATTGATTTATTGATTGATTGATGTAGGAACCGACATCACAGCATTCGGGACATTCCCATAAGCGCTCTCATTGGGGATTTGAGCAATGAAAGCCCTAACAATACTTTGCAGGAGTTAATGATTGGTATATTTCGCTGCACCTCATTAAGTTCAAACTGCAGAGGTCACACAACATCAACTCAAGCAATAAGATCAATCCTCCCATCTGAAACAAGCAACACACATATGTTCATATAATTGTTTTTGGTCTCAGAAACAGAGATGTGGTTCCTGATACAAATATTGCGAATTCCTTGGACTGCCAAAGTATCTAACAACGACTGCCTGAGACAGGCTAATGAAAATACATTATATACAATAATAAGAAAGAGACAAACAGCTTTCTTTGGTCATGTGATGAGAAGAGAAGCACCGGAGAACATCGTGACAACTGGAAAAATCTAAGGGGAGAGAGGCAGAGGCAGACTAAGAGAAATACTGCTGGATGGATTGAGATGGTCACATGGTGGAATATCCTCAGCGAGTTTGATCCAGAAAACCAAAGACTGAGATCTGTGGGTAGTGGTGAATGCCTACGCCAGCTGGAAAGACACTTAATGATGATGATACATTTTCACAGCAGCTTCAGTTATTACATAATCACTACCCCTATCCCCACCCCGGCATTAAAAGAACATGTCTCTGTGAATGCCAAATCTACTTGCACTATCACTTTCTGTCTCGGCATCACAGTCTACTTACATTGGCAGAACAGAGAGGTAGTTGAACAATAAGGTGGCTGAGCATATACCCAACTTTTAGATGTTTCTTTTGTTTTTTTGTTCGCATATCCTTTAAGGACATCGCTGTCAACATCAGCATCTTTCAGCTGATTGTTGATTTCTTGGCAAGATTACGCTCAGTAGTTTGCCATTGCTTTCTGAGCGACCGGCTCACATACCCCGTAAGTTACCGACGCGGAGAGAACCGCTACCGAATTCTCGCGCACGTCACGTTACTCACGAGAGTATACTGGGATTACGGAGAAAGTCGTGTAATCCCTAGACCAGCGAGACCGGCAACTTTTAGATAAACATAATAATAAACACAAGTTTTAGCTACTTTAGCTATGCCATAATTAGCTCTGATCCACGACTCTGGTGGTCGTGTCAGTTGGCGAAATATAACCGCCCATACTTATCGGCATGGCACATGATGATGATGAATAATCTCTAGTAAAACAGAAGAACCTACATACACGGAATTGCTTACGTAATCGAAAGCGCAAATTCTTTTAGAATCCTGTCACCGGTTTGATAGAGACAATGTGTATTGTGTGTGGATTAACACTCAGAATGGACGAATGTTAAGATTAGCCGGCTATTCATATGGCCAAACCAACTTTGTATGAGTAAAAAGGCATGACAGTTTGTTTGAAATGACCATGGTAGACAGTGTAAATTACTTTTGCAATATGTGTGTTGTATATGTCAGTTTGAAGGTTTTATCTGTTTGGTTTAGTTTATGTTGGGTTCGGCGTGGACGACAGGTTTACCACGCCATCACTTAAACTTTCCCTGGTGCCCGCAATGTAGTGGGTCCATTCCACAAGCCAGTCAGTTGAACTTAGACATTAAGATCTTGTCCTCGACTTCTGGACGTACATTTCAAGTACCTTTGAAGTTGGAGATGGTTCGCATGATGTCGAAGGATATGGTAATATGGAAAACTAAACATCGCGCTGAATCAGTCTTGTGTACTCACTAGTACAGTGGTTCTCAGCCGGTGGGGAATTCCTCCCCCCTTATTTTAGGGTTTCCAGGGGTGGGGTGGGGGTGGGGATTAAGATTATTTCTTGATTGCGTTAATACAAGAACTGATTACTTGATATTGTTTTTCCCTTCATACTTTACGGTTCTGTACGTATAACGTTTCTGAAATTCATTTTATGACGTAAGTAGATATGCAAATCACGTTTTACGTAGATGTCTAGACTTGTTTTAGTATGTGCTATTAAATTTAGCTTCAATTATTACGTATACTGTGTAGGGGCAGGGGGAAATTTTTAGGGAGGAAATAAGGAAGCGGGGAATGACGTTCTAAAAATATGGTGAGGGGCGAATGACGTCCTAAAAATATATTGAAGGGGGGCACGAGCCAAAAAAAGGTTGAGAACCAATGCACTAGTAGGTGCAACTACATCAGGCCTTGGAATGCGAGTTTAAGCTCTACACGATCCTTCGCAAAACGGCACGTGTGGATTAGGGAAATAGAAATCATTCACGTGAGTAGATAATCGACACATTAGTGGGCCAGGAAAAGATACTTTATACATCTGGAGTTGGATAACACACAAAATAATGGATCAGAAAAGAGACATAAACCTAGCACAAGTAAAGTTAAACTACAGAGTGCTCACCCTATGAGGCGTGCTGGCTATATGGTTCTATCTGCATACTTTTAGCCCGGTTAAAACTGGACGGATGATGAGATCAATATACCACAGATCACCTTGACTTCCTAGAACATATTCTGGTACCCATATTAACTTGGGTAAATTACCCATGTCTATGGGGATTCGAACATAAAACTACCGGGCTGGTAGGTAAGCGTGCTTGCCATTCTAGGGCTACACAAGAGACGAAGTAGCGGTTTAAGACAGAAAGACACCGTACCTTGGGCTACGTCTGCAAAATGCATTTGTACAGAGAGAACAGCATAGATAGCTCTGTTACAAGCACTGACCAACAATTCCACATCGGCAGTTTCCATCTCCTTACAGGGCTCACATGCCCTCTCCCATAAAAGTTCTGTAGTCACAAGGAATGCAGGCGCCAGGTTGCGTCGGAGGGTTTCTTCACTTGAGTATTGCATCTCATCAGTGCCACTAGACGACAAGCAGGACGTGAAAAGGGAAGCAAGAACGTAAGTGTTCTCCATTCTCTAAATGTGCGGTAGTCACCCTTATCACGTCATATATTTTTCAAACTGTTTAATTTTGTTGTAGAGAGGTTAACGCGGAACTTGTATCAAAGTGGCATCATCATGCGAAGCTCTGCTTCCCCTCTCTAAGCTCAGAATTCAGCGGAGTATGAGAGACCGGTACTGGAACTGTACATTTCCGGATAGTCATTTGAGGACGTAACCGTGTCATTCATAGTTCAACACAGCGCAAAGTTTCTTGATAATAAAACCCGGTAAAATTTACATCGACAAATGAGGATGTGATTAGACTTAGGCCTGTATTGTTTCCACCATGGGGTTTATGTAAGCAATTGCAAACAGACTCGAACTTAATGCCCATAGGGATACGTTAAAAGTTAGTTTCATATCCTTAAAAGGACGAACAGTCAAATTTAGCATTTTGTGGCTGTTTGTGATTCCTGGGCAAGTTTACGTTCAGTAGTTTGCCATTGCTTTTTGAATTACCGTCACTCATATCATTGTATGGAAACAAGGTTATCTGCTGCCAAATCGCCAGCAGCTGTCTTTCGAACGCGGTATGCAGGATTAAGAATTGCATTCGTAACCCCTTCGAGACAGAGATGGCGCCACAGAGCACATCGGGATATAGTTGGTTACAACATCGGGATATAGTTGGTTACAATCACAGAGCACATCGGGATATAGTTGGTTACAATCACAGAGCACATCGGGATATAGTTGGTTACAATCACAGAGCACATCGGGATATAGTTGGTTACAACATCGGGATATAGTTGGTTACAATCACAGAGCACACCGGGATATAGTTGGTTACAATCACAGAGCACATCGGGATATAGTTGGTTACAATCACAGAGCACATCGAGATATAGTTGGTTACAATCACAAAGCACACCGGGATATAGTTGGTTACAATCACAGAGCACATCGGGATATAGTTGGTTACAATCACAGAGCACATCGGGATATAGTTGGTTACATTCACAGAGCACAACGGGATATAGTTGGTTACAATCACAGAGCACAACGGGATATAGTTGGTTACATTCACAGAGCACAACGGGATATAGTTGGTTACAATCACAGAGCACATCGGGATATAGTTTGGTTACATCACAGAGCACAACGGGATATAGTTGGTTACATTCACAGAGCACAACGGGATATAGTTGGTTACAATCACAGAGCACATCGGGATATAGTTGGTTACAACATCAGGATATAGTTGGTTACATCACAGAGTACACCGGGATATAGTTAATTACAATCACAGAGCACATCGGGATATAGTTGGTTACAATCACAGAGCACAACGGGATATAGTTGGTTACATTCACAGAGCACAACGGGATATAGTTGGTTACAATCACAGAGTACATCGGGATATAGTTGGTTACAATCAAGAGCACAACGGGATATAGTTGGTTACAATCACAGAGCACAACGGGATATAGTTGGTTACAACATCGGGATATAGTTGGTTACAATCACAGAGTACATCGGGATATAGTTGGTTACAACATCGGGATATAGTTGGTTACAATCACAGAGTACATCGGGATATAGTTGGTTACAATCACAGAGTACATCGGGATATAGTTGGTTACAACATCGGGATATAGTTGGTTATAATCACAGAGTACATCGGGATATAGTTGGGTACAATCACAGAGCACATCGGGATATAGTTGGTTACATTCACAGAACACAACGGGATATAGTTGGTTACAATCACAGAGCACATCGGGATATAGTTGGTTACATTCACAGAGCACAACGGGATATAGTTGGTTACATTCACAGAGCACAACGGGATATAGTTGGTTACAATCACAGAGCACATCGGGATATAGTTGGTTACAACATCGGGATATAGTTGGTTACAATCACAGAGTACATCGGGATATAGTTGGTTACAACATCGGGATATAGTTGGTTACAATCACAGAGTACATCGGGATATAGTTGGTTACAATCACAGAGTACATCGGGATATAGTTGGTTACAACATCGGGATATAGTTGGTTATAATCACAGAGTACATCGGGATATAGTTGGGTACAATCACAGAGCACATCGAGATATAGTTGGTTACAATCAAGAGCACAACGGGATATAGTTGGTTACAACATCGGGATATAGTTGGTTACATCACAGAGTACACCGGGATATAGTTGGTTGCAATCACAGAGCACATCGGGATATAGTTGGTTACATTCACAGAGCACAACGGGATATAGTTGGTTACAATCACAGAGCACATCGGGATATAGTTGGTTACAACATCGGGATATAGTTGGTTACATCACAGAGTACACCGGGATATAGTTGGTTACAATCACAGAGCACAACGGGATATAGTTGGTTACATTCACAGAGCACAACGGGATACAGTTGGTTACAATCACAGAGTACATCGGGATATAGTTGGTTACAATCAAGAGCACAACGGGATATAGTTGGTTACAATCACAGAGCACAACGGGATATAGTTGGTTACAACATCGGGATATAGTTGGTTACAATCACAGAGTACATCGGGATATAGTTGGTTACAACATCGGGATACAGTTGGTTACAATCACAGAACACATCGGGATATTGTTGGTTACAATCACAGAGTACACCGGGATATAGTTGGTTACAACATCGGGATATAGTTGGTTACAATCACAGAGTACATAGGGATATAGTTGGTTACAATCACAGATTACATCGGGATATAGTTGGTTACAACATCGGGATATAGTTGATTATAATCACAGAGTACATCGGGATATAGTTGGTTACAATCACAGAGCACATCGGGATATAGTTGGTTACAATCAAGAGCACAACGGGATATAGTTGGTTACAACATCGGGATATAGTTGGTTACATCACAGAGTACACCGGGATATAGTTGGTTACATTCACAGAGCACAACGGGATATAGTTGGTTACATTCACAGAGCACAACGGGATTTAGTTGGTTACAATCACAGAGCACATCGGGATATAGTTGGGTACAATCACAGAGCACATCAGGATATAGTTGGTTACAATCAAGAGCACAACGGGATATAGTTGGTTACATTCACAGAGCACAACGGGATATAGTTGGTTACATTCACAGAGCACAACGGGATATGGTTGGGTACAATCACAGAGCACATCAGGATATAGTTGGTTACAATCACAGAATACATCGGGATATAGTTGTTTACAATCAAGAGCACAACGGGATATAGTTGGTTACATTCACAGTGCACAACGGGATATAGTTGGTTACATTCACAGAGCACAACGGGATATAGTTGTTTACATTCACAGAGCACAACGGGATATAGTTGGGTACAATCACAGAGCACATCAGGATATAGTTGGTTACAATCACAGAGTACATCGGGATATAGTTGGTTACAATCAAGAGCACAACGGGATATAGTTGGTTACAATCACAGAGCACAACGGGATATAGTTGGTTACAACATCGGGATATAGTTGGTTACAATCACAGAGCACATCGGGATATAGTTGGTTACAATCACAGAGCACAACGTGGTATAGTTGGTTACAACATCGGGATATAGTTGGTTACAATCCCGACAACAACATTTCTGCTGCAGATTTCTCTATCTCTGCTCTGAATTTACTTGTTCCATTTTCCATTTACAAATGACTGTGAATCCCTCCACTTCCATATTCTGTTGAATTTCTCTGCTAATCCATCTGTACACGCATGGGACTAGGTGGCTATGGGTAATACTCCTCTTTGTGGTGTTTGTTCGCTTGTCTTCTTTTAATTTCGTTCTGATAGTCGTTTTGTCCTAAACTTCTGAGCGTAATCTCGCCAAGAAATCAACAATCAGCTGAAAGATGCTGATGTTGACAGCGATGTTCTGTAAAGGATATGCGAAAAAAACTCCCAAAAGTCATTTTGTCAGTGCTTGCTTGCTTGTGTTCGTTGGCTTGAGCTCCAACGCGAAGTCCTGTACGTCGGATGAAGGCATCCTGTTGTCCAACATCAGTGTGATGTCATACAGGACCTGAGGTTTGCGTGAGTATCCGTTGTCCCCTGTCTGGCTTATTGGTGTGCAGACTGGTGGTTCCTCGCCGTACAGGCAGACACTCTCCGACTTCGGAGGAATCGGCGATCCTATTGACTTCAGCCAGGACCCCGAAGGGACCTGTTGCCCAGGACGCTCGACGAGGACGCGTCAATAGGTCTTGGCCAGTATATAACCCGGCCCTGGTGCCTTGGAAACACCTCTGCGTCCCATTTTGTCAGTGTTTGAATATACTCCACCATCTCATGGAATCGAGGCCTTACTGTCTCTAGGCTAAGCACCTGTTTTCATTGTTAATGGGTCTAAAGTCAGCGCAAGAAGAAAATAAGAAACTAAATGTATATCTCAATGCCACAAACACACAGACAATACTTGCAATCTATGAAACACTTGTCCACTAATACATTTTATCAACGCTTTAAGAGGCAAGAGGATCGACTTCATTGTACCGGGTTTTATCCCGTATGGTTCAGTCTCTTCCCGCAGGGTGACCTGCCGAAAGCTTCTCACAGAGCACGAACTCCGTCGCTCCAGGAGTCTCCGAAAAAATAGCACTCGTGAACCGCATGATGTAGTCCGGAGTCGAGCTTACATCTTTTGGAGCGAGAGTCAGGCAGCGTACCTACTTGGCCACGGACTCTATCAATAGACAGACAATACAGAAAGTGTAACCACTTGGCTACGGACTCTATCAATAGAGAGAATACAGAAAGTGTAACCACTTGGCTACGGACTCTATCAATAAAGACAATACAGAAAGTGTAACCACTTGGCTACGGACTCTATCAATAAAGACAATACAGAAAGTGTAACCACTTGGCTACGGACTCTATCAATAAAGACAATACAGAAAGTGTAACCACTTGGCTACGGACTCTATCAATAAAGACAATACAGAAAGTGTAACCACTTGGCCACGGACTCTATCAATAAAGACAATACAGAAAGTGTAACCACTTGGCTACGGACTCTATCAATAGAGAGAATACAGAAAGTGTAACCACTTGGCCACGGACTCTATCAATAAAGACAATACAGAAAGTGTAATCACTTGGCCACAGACTCTATCAATAGAGAGAATACAGAAAGTGTCACCACTTAGCCAGGGACTCTATCAATAGACAGACAATACAGAAAGTGTAACCACTTGGCCACGGACTCTATCAATAGAGAGAATACAGAAAGTGTCACCACTTAGCCAAGGACTCTATCAATAGACAGACAATACAGAAAGTGTAACCACTTGGCCACGGACTCTATCAATAGAGAGAATACAAAAAGTGTCACCACTTGGCCAGGGACTCTATCAATAGACAGACAATACAGGAAGTGTCACCACTTGGCCACGGACTCTATCAATAAAGGCAATACAGAAAGTGTAACCACTTGGCCACGGACTTTATCAATAGACAGACAATACAGAAAGTGTAACCACTTGGCCACGGACTCTATCAATAGAGAGAATACAGAAAGTGTCACCACTTGGTCAGGGAATCTATCAATAGACAGACAATAGAGAAAGTGTAACCTCTTGGCCACGGACTCTATCAATAGAGAGAGAATTCAGAAAGTGTCACCACTTGGCCATGGACTCTGTCAATAGAGAGACAATACAGGAAGTGTCACCACTTGGCCACGGACTTTATCAATAGACAGACAATACAGAAAGTGTCACCACTTGGCCACGGACTCTATCAATAGAGAGAATACAGAAAGTGTCACCACTTTGTCAGGGAATCTATCAATAGACAGACAATAGAGAAAGTGTAACCTCTTGGCCACGGACTCTATCAATAGAGAGAGAATACAGAAAGTGTCACCACTTGGCCATGGACTCTGTCAATAGAGAGAACATATAGAAAGTGTAACCACTTTTCCATGGACTCTATCACTAGAGAGAGAATACAGAAAGTGTCACCACTTGGCGATGGACTCTATCAATAGAGAGAACATATAGAAAGTGGCACCACTTGGCCACGGACTCTATCACTAGAGAGAGAATACATAAAGTGTAACCACTTGGCGACGGACTCTATCACTAGAGAGAGAATACAGAAAGTGTAACCACTTGGCCATGAACTCTATCAATAGAGAGAACATATAGAAAGTGTAACCACTTGGCCATGGACTCTATCAATAGAGAGAACATATAGAAAGTGTCACCACTTGGACACGGACTCTATCACTAGAGAGAGAATACAGAAAGTGTAACCACTTGGCCATAGACTCTATCAATAGAGAGACCATATAGAAAGTGTAACCACTTGGCCATAGACTCTATCAATAGAGAGAACATATAGAAAGTGTAACCACTTTTCCATGGACTCTGTAATATAATAAAAACGTCCCTACCCTTTCCTAAGCATTGACTCCCTTAAAAATAAACAAACCCTTACAATTACTGTTTAAGTAACTTGCTTAGGTAGGAATAGAAAAATAAAAACAGCGATAGACTGACCGTGGCACAGCTAAATTTATTTGGCTTTATTTTTTCACGTACCTGGCAAGACCGGGACTGATAGAAAAACAAAGGCCCAGTGTAGCCATATTTGGTCAGTACGACACAAAGAACAGACATGTAAAAGTTTTCCCTTCGGGGAGATGGCACTTTGCCTTAAAAATATATCACTCTCTGCAACTATTGAAGAGAAGCAAGTGGTGGTTGAATGTGGTGGGACTATATCACTAAATCTGGATCCTGGGTCAACAGCCAGAAAGTGAATGTCCTAACCATAGTCTGCATCTAGAAATACCCATGGTACTGCTGCGCTCAATAGCTCCATAGCGAGCAACAGATAAATTCGAAGACAACTGACTGGGTGAGTGATTAAGTCCTATTTTAGTAGGAATATCCAGGATGGACTTCAAGATCTAATAATCTACAAAGATGAAGATCATCAGAGTACTGACAACAGTGTATCGTCTGCTTTACTTCTGAGAAGTATCACCTATGGCCTCATCATTCAACCAAGTCAGTGAAACTGGGACAATCCTTCTTCAAGTTACTAAAACTAACAACAGTGAGTAACCTTCAACTGTTGGTTGGATTACCAAGTTAATATCCACAATGGATAAGTCTTCGAAAGAACATCTCACAGCTGCAACAGTCAAACATAAGGTTCCAGCCATGCACCACCAAGTTCTAGCTATGAACACCAACTCAAAAATGGGAGAAGACACTGAACCACATATAGCCAATACAACCAAGGTACAAACTTAATATCTCTGAAACATAACTACGAAACCAGATTACCTCAAGGTTCCAAACCCTGACCACCATCAGATAAAAGACATATGAAAAGCAGCTAAATGTCTCTACATCAGCAACAAGAGGAATCATCCAATTGTTTGCAACCCTGTTACTGTGCTGGATTTATTCATCTGTGGATATATGTAGGTATAGATCAAATTGTGGCCCTAGTCACAGATACTACCATGAGATGCCTCTCAGTCATATAAAGTTCTACACTGGACTAGATAACAATCGACTAACTCTTTGCTGGTCCAATGTCAACCTAAATGCCATGGGTTATAGACTCGCGACTTGGTGGGTGTAAAATCTTTGTTGAACTACTTGGGATTCTGATAATTAAAAGCAGAGCAGCTGAATGGACGTCTACTTGGCACCATGTATGGTGAGATGGTAAAGTACCTTCTGCAGAGCTTAAGTGGAAATTCCGGAAAGTTAGACCAACCTGAGGCCCCAAATTTCAAAAAAGACACCGAGCCTACTGCAACAGAGTACTCGAATATTCTAGCCCGCGTGAGGATATGTGATTGTGTGTAATTTCTATTCTTGGATTATAAAGTATGATTTGCACCAGCCAATTACCAGTGACTAAATAGTAAGAACCTAACTGAGTGCATTAATTCGGTACCCAGATAATGGGAAAGGATCTAATCGACAGCAAAGGTGAACCCATAACCGCACACCAGGAGATAAGACTCGATTAATTATTTAATTAGTAGTACAAAATGCTGTTTATATGTTGGTAATTTTTTTCTGAAGGTAACAGGTCAGTAGTTTTTTTCCAATGGTATAGATGGTATAGTATTTTGACACCAACTCATTATTTTTAACAATGAGAGAATGGTAAAAGGTGTCAGAAATATGTTATGTTGGGTTCTATTTAATATCTTTATTTGCCTTAATTATGAGGGGAAATGAAAGTAGACCCAATTTGTGGTTGTTGTGATGTTTTGTAATAACATTGTTTTTTTTCTGGGGTCACTGGGTACTATATTGTAATAATGCAATGAATCCCATGCCTGTCTGAAAATGCATAGGTGTTTATTACACCTATATATATATATATATAATATATATATATATATATATATATATATATATATATATATATATATATATATATATATATATATATATATATATATATATATATATATAACTGCAGATCTTGAGTTAATACCTGAACTGTTTGTCCAAAAGTGTTGTGTACATCAAGTAAATGTGGTGTCCAACAAGTGGTTGTTTATATGTTGTGAGCAATCAATATCCTTCTAGCACTATAGTAAATTTAAAGGGTGATGAAGTGGGAAGGGAAACCTACACACAGATGCCATTGTTTCAAGGATTGAACTCTTTTCTCCTGGGATTTGTGGTAAATATCCCTGATCACCCTGCATTCTAACCAGTGACCAGAGAATCAATAATACCCCCTAGACATTTTAACGAAATATTCTTAGGAATTAAAATCCACATGCCACATGTGTGGGCATCGCCCTGAATTTAAAACTCATGGTAAACATCATAATTGGTGTATTATTGTGGGTATATGAATTCAGGGAAAACCTCTCGCAGGTAAACCAAGTCACTTCAGAATGTTATAGTGTTAGTAACAGACCTAATCACTCATTAGTATGAGCTGAGTCAAGTGTTATGTGAACCCATAATGGCTCAGATAAATATAGGGTTTTTTGGTACAAAACTGTTCACAGGTAATATCTTGATTCTGGTAGATGCATCATGTAGTTGGTTGTTGGGTATGAGATTTTTTTTTAAAACTCATATTTTATATCTTATTGATGGGAAACTAAGTCCAGTAATGAACCTCCAGTAGTAAGGTCTCTGGGATGGTAAACTCACATAAGATAGGTAATTCAGTGAATGTTTAGAATTCATAGTCATTCCCATTTGATGTTTGAGGTATGGTTATGCTACTCTGGTATTCTCTTTAAATGGTTTAAAAGTGGTGTAGTCATGAACACACTACTATATTATGTATCCATAAGGTTTATGTTCCTACATATGAATCATGTGTTAATTAACTATTTTGTCATTGATTATCATTGTATTTTCATGCTTGATCTGCTTGTATAATTCATGTAATATTGAAAAATTACCAAGGCAGCAGAGAGTGATAGACAATTTTATAGATAATTAGGACAGATAAGTTAAAAATCCAATAAATTTTTTTTAAGGGAAAAATTTAATCAACAAATGATGATTCAGTAGGACAGTAAATAATACCTGAGAGATGAATTAAACCAGGGGAAAATAGCAGTAACTAAAGTAAATGAACTAAGGTTAAGGCCTAAACCACCACTTGCAAAAATGTAGACATAGTTAATGGAAGGGAAGGAATATTGTAAGAATTTGCAGTATTTAGGGGCACCCTAATTTAATCCTTTTTTTCATATAACATAACATGTTCTACAACACCGGTAGTAAAGTAAAGTGAATAACTGATGGATACTTAGGAAGAAAAGCCATATAGACACTTATGCTATCCCACCGGTGATATGAGTAGTATTATTAACTAACTCAGATGGCCCATATGTTAATAATAGGGTCAAACCAAAATATTCATCCTGGTGATGTAAGTGAAACTGATCAACTCACTTACTGATCCCAACAGAATATAAGGTATTTCTTTAAATTATCCACCCCGATTCCATTATTAATGGTAGCGGAAACAGACCGTATAGGTATGTAAAGGTATAATTAAAGAATTAACTTAAGAAATTGGAATTTCAAATGAACTTCAGGAGATACCGGAAAAAATCTGTGCTAATCTCTAGTAAGAGACTAACATTTCAGAAATTGGCTCCTTAACTTTGAAATTTACAGTTTAACCTCATTAAGTGAAATGTTCACTATGAGTAGTCCTCATCAAAAAGAGGAGTGAAACAACTTTTTAGTTAGCGATTAGCTTACGTAAAGTTATTTCAATAATTGCCTAACTAACATTAATATTCTCATAAGGGAAGAATTAAGAAGGGCAAAAATAAGTAGTACAATAGAGGCGCGCGACTCAATTGTATTTTCTTTAAAACTAACCGAGTAACTAAATTCTAGATAATGCTTCGAAGCCTACTAATAGGTAGATGAATCAGAAATTCAATCGCAAGACGAAACAGATTTCTACATCTCAGTTCTGATTTGGATGATATGCCAGCATTAAATATGTGAAAGCAGATCCAGACTGACAGAGATGAGCTGCAATAACTGATATTAATCGGTGAAAGCAACAATTAAATAAACAACTCTTGAAATAGATGCTGTTTATAGATAGGACGAATCCCTTGACGTAAAGAAGAGAGGAAACGCCTAAAACTTATACAGTGAACCCATGCTAGAAAAATGGAATATAGCTGTGTAAAAACCAAGCAAATTGGAGCATATAGCTGAAGAATTGCTTGGTGTTTACTAGATTAGGAATTTCAATCAGGAATCCAGCTAGTAAATTATATAACAGTTCAAAGATAGACCTTAGTCAATCTAAATAAATCCAGAGTTTCCACTGTATTAAACGGATGAAAACAAAACTGGAGAGAAACATTAAGAGTACCTTACCTGTTATCTTGAGGACACAACTCAGGAGACGCCAGTATTAGAGTGATATACAGATGTAATAGTAATTTTACAAAGACTAGTAATCCACATCCATAACTGGAAGTGAACCAGCAACTTGATTGTCTGGAAGACTATCACAGGAACCATAAAAGGGGCTTTTAACTTCTCACTGAACTGATTATATATAGTAGGAGACAATACGTCTGAACCTACATAATAATGTATGTTGCTAAGTTGAAATATGTCTAAAACCTGGAGGGAGGCAGACGACGATCAATGTACGCCAAGCGACGCAAAATTGCTCGTAATTCAACACCAAAGCAACAAATACAGAGTGAAACTCAAACACATCAGGTTAGAATTACTAATAAGGATTCTAGCGTAAAATAGATCTAGATTAGAAGAAAAAGCAGAGAAAGTAAGCTAAGAATTAACTCAGTCTGACAGATTCATGTTCCCCGTAATATTCGGTTCAGAACGGAAATCTAGAAAAGGTGGACCTTGTTTACATGTTAGACGAGATTGTCCGGAAAAACCCGCAAGAGAAAGGGACACCACTCTAATCAGTAGTTATCAAAACTGATCGGAAAATCCCATAACTCGACTAATAACCCAAACACATGATGTGTTGGATGAAAATGTATACAACAGGAACCATATTTAGCTTCCTTTAAACATCAGATCTTTAGTTAAAACAAACGTCTAACTTACAGGGAGATGGGCGAGTTTAATATGCTATCAGTAGACGCAGAATTAACCGTCGGTTTTAACATAATCTCAAGATTAATAATCTAAAGAGAGAGAAATCAAGCTGGTATATATCCCAACTAGTCATGCTTACGTTAGCAGTGGTTACACGTAGACCATAAATGAACTACAAGGAGAGAAGAGACTTTCTGCTGGGAAAAGAATCTGAGGGGAGTGGACGCACAAAACCCAGAATCAGCAAAATGCAGATGTTAGGTTTCTTAATAACCCATGTAGAAGTACTCAGGACTTTCTCCAGTTCTTAACGCCAGACTAAATATATTGGGAAAAGAAATTCAGCAAATGATCTCATATGAACAGTATCATCAGGCTATTGCAAGCTTAATGATGATATTTCAATTGCTTCAAAAAGTCGGTTTGATGCAGACAAACTAGTACTTGAAAGTAACAAATTATCAGATAACCACTCATATTTCAAACAATAGCTGACAACAGTGGAGAGGGTGCTACACTCTTTCACTAAAAGAGAAATAATCCTTTAAGGTTATGCCAGTTGTCGTGACTAAAAGAAAATGGACGTGGCTCTGATTATATAACATAGGGAAGTAATGCAAGAAATTAATAAGGAATGGAGACTAGGTGAGTCAATGTAAAGACGGAAATTGTAGAGTACTACTTGACCATTTATTTTCTGAAAGAAATCAATGGCTTAAATGGGGGAGGCGTGTAATATAATAAAAACGTCCCTACCCTTTCCTAAGCATTGACTCCCTTAAAAATAAACAAACCCTTACAATTACTGTTTAAGTAACTTGCTTAGGTAGGAATAGAAAATAAAACAGCGATAGACTGACCGTGGCACAGCTAAATTTATTTGGCTTTATTTTTTTCACGTACCTGGCAAGACCGGGACTGATAGAAAAACAAAGGCCCAGTGTAGCCATTTTTGGTCAGTACGACACAAAGAACAGACATGTAAAAGTTTTCCCTTCGGGGAGAAGGCACTTTGCCTTAAAAATATATCACTCTCTGCAACTATTGAAGAGAAGCAAGGTGGTGGTTGAATGTGGTGGGACTATATCACTAAATCTGGATCCTGGGTCAACAGCCAGAAAGTGAATGTCCTAACCATAGTCTGCATCTAGAAATACCCATGGTTACTGCTGCGCTCAATAGCTCCATAGCGAGCAACAGATAAATTCGAAGACAACTGACTGGGTGAGTGATTAAGTCCTATTTTAGTAGGAATATCCAGGATGGACTTCAAGATCTAATAATCTACAAAGATGAAGATCATCAGAGTACTGACAACAGTGTATCGTCTGCGTTACTTCTGAGAAGTATCACCTATGGCCTCATCATTCAACCAAGTCAGTGAAACTGGGACAATCCTTCTTCAAGTTACTAAAACTAACAACAGTGAGTAACCTTCAACTGTTGGTTGGATTACCAAGTTAATATCCACAATGAATAAGTCTTCGAAAGAACATCTCACTGCTGCAACAGTCAAACATAAGGTTCCAGCCATGCAACACCAAGTTCTAGCTATGAACACCAACTCAAAATGGGAGAAGACACTGAACCACATAAGCCAATACAACCAAGGTACAACTTAATATCATCTGAAACATAACTACGAACCAGATTACCTCAAGGTTCCAAACCCTGAACACCATCAAATAAAAGATCATATGAAAGCAAGCTAAATGTCTCTACATCAGCAACAAGAGGAATCATCCAATTGTTTGCAAACCTGTTACTGTGCTGGATTTATTCATCTTGTGGATATATGTAGGTATAGATCAATTGTGGCCCTAGTCACAGATACTACCATGAGATGCCTCTCAGTCAATTAAAGTTCTACACTGGACTAGATAACAACGACTAACTCTTTGCTGGTCCAATGTCAAGCCTAAATGCCATGGGTTATAGACTCGCGACTTGGTGGTTGTAAAATCTTTGTTGAACTACTTGGGATTCTGATAATTAAAAGCAGAGCAGCTGAATGGACGTCTACTTGGCACCATGTATGGTGAGATGGTAAAGTACCTTCTGCAGAGATTAAGTGGAAATTCCGGAAAGTTAGACCAACCTGAGGCCCCAAATTTCAAAACGACACAGAGCCTACTGCAACAGAGTACTCGAATATTCTAGCCCGCGGAGGGATATGTGATTGTGTGTAATTTCTATTTTTGGATTATAAAGTATGATTTGCACCAGCCAATTACCAGTGACTAAATAGTAAGAACCTAACTGAGTGCATTAATTATGTACCCAGATAATGGGAAAAGGATCTAATCGACAGCAAAGGTGAACACATAACCGCACACCAGGAGATAGACTCGATTAATTAATTTAATTAGTAGTACAAAATGCTGTTTATGTGTTGGTTTTTTTCTGAAGGTAACAGGTCAGTAGTTTTTTTTCCAATTGTATATATATATGGTATAGTATTTTGACACCAACTCATTATTTTTAAAATGAGAGAATGGTGAAAGGTGTCAGAAATAAATGTTATGTTGGGTTCTATTTAATCTTTATTTGCCTTAATCATGATGGTAAATGAAAGTAGACCCAATTTGTGGTTGTTGTGTTGTTTGTAATAACCTTGCTTCTTTTTTGGGGTCACTGGGTACTATATTGTAATAATGCAATGAATCCCATGCCTGTCTGAAAATGCATAGTGTTTATTACACATATATATATGTAACTGCAGATCTTGAGTTAATACCTGAACTATTTGTCCAAAAGTGTTGTGTACATCAAGTAAATGTGGTGTCCAACAAGTGGTTGTTTATATGTTGTGAGCAATCAATATCCTTCAAGCACTATAGAAAATTTAAAGGGTGATGAAGTGGGAAGGGAAACCTACACACAGATGCCATTGTTTCAAGGATTGAACTCTTTTCTCCTGGGATTTGTGGTAAATATCCCTGATCTCACGGCATTCTAACCAGTGACCAGAGAATCAATAATACCCCCTAGACATTGTAACGAAATATTCTTAGGAATTAAAATCCACATCCCACAGACTCTATCACTAGAGAGAGAATACAGAAAGTGACACCACTTGGCCATGGACTCTGTCAATAGAGAGAACATATAGAAAGTGTAACCACTTGGCCATGGACTCTATCAATAGGGAGAAATACAGAAAATGATTAGTGTTGGATATATGGGGCCACTGCTGATGTAACTGGTTTGGCTGTGTACTGCGGATCGACGTACTCAGGCCAGCGTACCCCATAGTTACCCAAACCAGTCAGTGTTCCGGGTTTGGGCAATGTAGTAGGGGTGCGTTTAAGAAGCTTAGTATAGGAAGGTCAGCTGGGTTGTTGTGTATCTGGTTGAGACAATGTATATAAGTCGGGTTTTATTGCATGGCACGGGAAGTGCAGTGTAGGAAGGTTAGTACTTCGTGTTGTCTCGGGTAAACAAGTCAGAGCTGTTGCATGGAAGATAACGTAGACGAGCGGTATTCGGGTTTATCATGTCTGGTTCAAGAAGAGTACTTGGAGTTTAGAATGTTTATCATGAAAGGCGTGCTGTAGTGAACTTTGTAGTCTAACAAGAAAAGCAGGATGGCATTGTTCACAGAGAGAAAGGCATTTAAGAGGCGTTAGTTGCTACTTTGGAAAAAAACAGACAGAGGACACACGGGAGGGGAGTGCTGCACAAAGGCGGTTAGTCAGAAGTTCAGTCTAGAATGGTGAGGGGGTGCTGCCAGAAGTTTAGCTTGTTAGCTGGGTGTTCGTCTCTAGAGTCACACTAGAGGAAGTTAGTTGGTAGGCAAGTAGTTATAGGTTAGGGAGTGAAGCGAATAGAGTTAAGTGTTCTAAAGGAGTTTACAGTCGAAGTTTAGGTTTAACTAGAGATGTCGAGTTGAGCTGTTGCTTAGAGTTTAGTCAAGTTGGCTTGAAACAGTTTTGGCTTATAGTTAAAATGAAGTGTAGTACAAACTTCAGTGCAGCTTGCAGTGCAGAAAAGCTTGTGCTTAGAATAAAGCAGCTTGGAGTTGGCGATCGAGAGATTATAGTTATTTTTAGTTGTTATAGTTCTTGCAGTTTTTGGGGAGTTCAGCGGGAGACAGGGGAGTTCAGCAATAAGCAGTCCTGTAGAAAGTTTAGCAGCTTAGCCAAGAGAAGTTAGTTCAGGCGTCAGTCTTCCTATGTGCCAATACGGCCAGTGTTTTGATGGAGATAGTCTAGTAACCTTGGTGAATTGTGCTGAATAGATTGATATTTTTGAACACGGTGATTATCTTTGGTGTTGCAAGTGTTGATTGGTTACCGGCGTCACACACGTCCAGTGAAGCAGGTCACGTGACGACCAATGATGAACGGCATGTACGACACGGCTTACACACCTATTAGTAGTACATTGTTTCACTGCTGGGCCATGGGCATGTGATGACAGAGATTTAAAACATAAGAACAAATACTGCTCTGCTAGAATGACAGAAATTAAAGCATGTAAAGATTGGAACAGATAGAGCAACACAAGTCACAATTACTGCACATTTCCTGTGACACCATAAGGGAATGACACCTGGGTGTTTGGCAAACCAGTTGAAAAGCTCGAATGCGCCCATAAATGTGAGTGATAAAGAAGGGTATTAACATTAGTTGGACGAACCAGAGAACACGCAGATCCAGCCAACATGATAACACACAGATCCAGACATCCAGAGAAAACACAGATCCAGCCATCCAGAGAACACACAGATCCAGCCAACAAGAGAATACGCGGATCCAGCCAACAAGAAAACACACAGATCCTGCCAACAAGCGAGCACACAAGTCCAGCTAAGAAAAGAACACACAGATCCAGCGAACAAGAACTCAATAATGAAGACGTTTGGTTATTAAGACAAATAACATTTTGTGTTAATTAAATAAGGGGAAACAATCGACGTTGTTACTGAACTACGCTGCAATGTCACCAGCACAGCGGGGCGCGGGTTCGCGGCTTGGGCTTGTGGCTTGCCAATGTAAAACAAAGAAGAAACAAAGAAATTGAGAAAAGCAAACAATACTATTCAATGCTTATTAAGTGTGGCAATTGTGTATTAACATGGTGTTGTTTTTTGTAAATTGTTTTTAAGTGTGTATCTCCACGCGTTGTTGTTTAATTGTGTGCGCGTGTGTTTTAACAGACCGTTGCTGTTTGTGCGTGTTGTGAGACATATGTATATATTTACGCATGTAAAATTTAGTTGCATGTCCTTCACAGAACGTAACAGTCAACCCCAGCGTCTTGGCTTTTCGTGATTCCTGGGCAAGTTTTACATTTAGTAGTTCGCCATTTTTGTCAATTGAAACGAGAAAAAGAGTGTTGAGATGCTACATAGAACCTGTACTTTTATATGGATGTGAAGCTTGGACAATGAGCAGCCAGGCTGAAAAACATCTGATGGCTGTAGAAATGTGGTTTCTGAGGAAAATGCAAAGAATACCATGGACAGCCAGAAAGACCAATGAACAAGTCCTTCAAGAAACAAATGAAGATCGTAAACTGATCAGAGACATTAGACGTAGACAGTCACAATTTTTTGGGCATGTTATGAGAAGAAATGATTTGGAGAACTTGGTGACAACTGGTAAGATCGAGGGGAACAGACCAAGGGGAAGACCTAGAAACAAGTATCTGGATGGCTTGGCCTTGTGGCATGGTCGAGACAGAAACACGGAACTGATCCACGACTCTGTTGATCGAGTGAGATGGCAGAACATGACCGCCCACGCTTACCGGCATGGCACATGATGGATGGATGGATGGAGTTCGCCATTGCTTTCTGAACGATCAGCACATATACCTTTTTCGAAAAAAAACCAGTACCGCTGTGATTCGAACCTGGGCATATGGGATTACGAATCGCGCCCGTAACACCTTCGCCACGGAGCGCGGCTTACACATGTACAAACATTATATAACATGATAATTATATATGGTTAACAACATAAAGTCTAAATCACAACCCTCCTTCACGTTGGGACAAATGTTGGGTACATAGTGCTAGCACCATATTTGTATACAACGTTGGCAACTCCATTTGCAATGTTGTCAATTCCACGCCTTGACCTCCAGGAAAAGACCCCAGTAGCCAAGTTAGGCTGGGTCGACCTAGGGTCCAGATCTATGGTTTAAATTTCCACGATAATAAAACACAGTAATGTTTACATCGGACGATGATGATGATCAATAATAGTGTCATAATGCTAATAAAACACAGTGCTGTTTACATCGGAAGGTGCTGATGATCAATAATAGTGTTATAACAATAATGCAACCCAGTAATGTTTACATCGGAATGAACCAGAGATGAAAACAGGAGCAAGAATCACTTACTTCTGCTACAGTGATGTGAGGAGAAGAGCGCAACCCTGACTGTGTAGGGCCAAAGAAGAAAATGAATAAAGAGAAAGCCTCTCACCGTCCCCGGTTAACAAGAATAGTAAAGAAATAGGTTAAGAGGATCCAGGAATTTGCAGACAGGGAATCAGACAAATTTTCTCTGATTCCAGACAAAGAATTACTCCCAATATTGTTCTATCAGCAATGATTTCATAATTAGAGTCTACCAACTAAACGACAAAGTAATGAAGCCGCGTGACACGACACGGCTCCACAGGATGTTTGGCTGATGCAACGACAAGAAACCCCTCCCCTGCAGCTGGAGGATCATGGGTAATTTGAATTTGAATTAAAAATTGAGCGCGCATTTTTGCCCTGGGGATTCAGTGCTGGAGGCCTCAGCGGCCGAGGGCCGCACTGACAACAAGCAGAGAGGGGGAATGTGATCGTCCCCCTCACAACATCTCCAGTCGGGAACCGTGTGTGTGTGTGACCAGCGCTAACCAGGTGATGCCAAATATATTAATGCAGGTGCATAGACCTGTGAAACAAATAGGACAGTGAAGAGAGCCCACAAAATATGGCTCACAGAAACATTACTGCTGGAACACTGGTGCACGATGGTTGAGGTATGTTGCAAATCAAATTGCTTGCTTTTATTAACGAATGTAGGAAATTTGGGTCATAACTAGCCCCTCATGTGTTAATGGCCTAAGGTTTAGTAACAGATAATTAGAATAGTTGTTGAAGTTAAGAGATAGGTGTTAGAATAATGTTAAGGCTTTGTGAAGGATGTAAATGAGACCTCCCCCGGATAAAACGGAAACAGCGAATAGGCCATACCTATTAATAGATCGCCCGTTGTTTTTTTTTTACTGCTGGCACTGGCAGGCAACTAAAACGGAGAACGTAAACAAAGGCCAAGATTAGTGTTTTAGCTAAAATAAGAAGTTCCTGTTGGGTGTAAGTAACATCTATATGTACAGGAATATGTGTTGGTGTAGTTTAATTATTAATGGCCAGCTGAGTTCACTTAAAATGGGGTAAATCAGGTGATATGCTGCTAAATAAACCTCGGAAGTGCATTTGAGCTGTAACTATAGATCAATAGGGTGTGTTATGTGTAGATAGCCTCTAAATGTGGACAGATATGTAGTTTAATAATTGGTAGCTGGTGCAGTATTCTCATCATAAGGCTGCATGAGTATTCTCTGACATATTGAATGCTGGGTTTGGCCGCCATGAGAAATAATATGCTTTTAGTTATTCTGACCATTTATTGATTTGCTACCATTCTATTGACATGTCATGTTATATGTAAAAACTGTGTGGGTAGGTTCAAATAATGTTGTCTCATTGAGGCCATGTATACAGCATGTGACTGGCTGTCACACGCATCATGATATTGTTGTTGTGTCACTTGATGTTGAGATGTGAGGTTCAACTGTCCCCATGTATGTTGCTGGTGCAGGGCTTAACTTGGCCAGTGTGAATAATGTGACAGACTGTGTCTGAATGCGTGTATGGGTATATTATTAAGTTATAGGCAGTAATTTTATAGTTTTTAAGTTGTTAATATAGTAGTAATATTTAACAGTTGTTAAATATGTTTTTGGTTGTTTACTTTGATTGCAGGATGTGATTCCTGCCGAAGGGAACAACCCTGGGTCCTTAATTACCCCCCATTTTCCCTTACCTCACATTTTCCACCTCCCCTCCCAACTTGATCCCATAGTCTAGCTTTCCATACCTTAGTTTGTTACTGCTGTGGTTAAAGGTATAGTTCCTGGTTCAACCTTTCACACTCATGTTTATACTTCTATTTTTGAAGTTGTGGTCTTGTTATTGCAATGTGTCCCAATCGGTTTGGGGACATGACTTTCACTGGCGGCATTAGGCACAATATTGGATTTGGCTGAGGCACAGGGGTTTGGTAATATCTGGAGCTCAATCCACTGATTTTCCGCTGTGTACCACAGGGATCCGTTGTGTTGTGTGTCTCAGGATGGTAAGTCCCGTCTCCGCACTGTAAGGCTCATACTCAGATTTAGAGTTGCGTTACTTTCTATTTTCCAAGTAATGGTCTCTCTGTTGTCCAGTCCTGGTCAGCCGGCTGTATAGGTATCATAGCAGAGTCTTAGGAGTACTCTGTAGGCTCGGCCACAACAGGCAGAGGTCTGGCTATATGCGGCAGACTGCCTATATGAATGTCAGTGATGTAGAGTGTTGATTGTCTTGTCCATAAGTAACCACACTTTGTCATCCGCATAGTTATGAATATGTGCTACAGTATTGGACAAAATAAAGACTGATGCGTATTGTTTTACCTTGTTTATCTAGTCTTTGCTGTTGTATTATGTTTAGTCTTTGTTGTCCCAGTAACGTTGGTTATTGTCGGTCCCATTCATTGATGTTGTCACAGTCCTACAGTGTGATCTTTTGTCTGGGGTATACAACAGTATACCCTCCGCTCAAAGAACTCCTGGAAATCTTCTGTCTAATTGTCTATCCCTTTCTTTTGTTAACTGGAGGGAATATATGAGGTGCTGTTTTTCTCTTTCTTCTTTTTATCTTTTCTTCTCTGGCCCACTAAAAGTCAGTGTTGCGCTTCTTTGTCTTTGAGCACCCAAGAATAAAAAACTTATGTCCTCCTATCCTATATATTCATTTATCCTGTTACAAAATGGCGAGCCTGAGCCTAGGATGTAAGCGGCCTCTGGATCACCCTGATGGTAACTGTTCCATTCCTTGATGATTGTTTTAGGTGGTAGATCTATTTATATTTCCCTGATCTTCATGGTCACGTAGAAAGATCGACGGGTCATATTTGAAAGAACCCAGGTTTGTTCCCCATCCTCTCCAAGATCCCATCTCCATCCCCAGTTGCCCACCCCCATCTTCCCAACTCCGTCCTCCCCATTTTCCCACCCCATCCTCATTCCTTCTATCCCCCCTTATCCGCACACCCTCCCCCATGTCTCCATATCCAAAGCACAGCACTGAAGAGAGCCCAGATGCCAGACAAAGCACAGGTCAACTACAAACATGTCATCGCCCCATCTGCCCACACCCATCTTCCCAACTCCGTCCTCCCCATTTTCCCACCCCATCCTCATTCCTTCTATCTCCCCTTATCCGCACACCCTCCCCCATGTCTCCATATCCAAAGCACAGCACCGAAGAGAGCCCAGATGCCAGACAAAGCACAGGTCAACTACAAACATGTCATCGCAAGTCGTCGAAACAACAGGTGACCCTATTATTCACTTATGAGAACCATAACTTCTCAGACAGTACACGTTCCAACCTGAACTTATCCATGTTTTTCTTATCTGGTATGCACATATACCTCTACAGAAGTCACCAAGAATTCGCCCAAAAAGCTACAAAGAAAGTTGACGACTTCGGGAAGTGACATAGCAGGGGAGCAGAACACTCCCATGTTTAAATGAGACCAGGGCCGTGCTTGTCCAAGGACAAATATAGTAATACTCTAGGTTGCCACAGTTCCACAGCCAAAGCGAGGCTTTTTCGACTGCCTCAGACAGTTGTTTTTGGGCCCGGGTCCTTGATCGTCCTTTCATTCCCATTTGCTTCAGCACGTCATACACGGAGTGGGAGACAAATCTCCTAGCGCCTAGCTCGACGGCGAACAGCCTGACGGTGTAACCCTCCCGCCTGAGACTCGCGACCATGTCATTGTACTTCTCTGTCTTGTACAGGTGCTGCTCCTCAATATTCGATTCGTACGGGACAGTCAGCTCAATCACCGTTAGCTGCTTGGCTGACGAGGAGCTAAGCACAATGTCAGGTCGCAAGCCAAACCGTCGGATTACCTCAGGGTTACTGCCACGGTCCTGTAGGTCAACGGTCAGTTCCCAGTCCTTCGCACCATCGAAGAAGGTAGCAAGCGGCAAGTCGTCAGCTTTCCCCCTACTGCGCCCTGCTCGGACGAAAGAAATTTCCATCGGCCTCGGTCTGTCCCCCTGTTTGTTTGCATTCATTCGAGCCACGTCCACAATGGCGGCCAACTCTTTCAGGACCTTGTTGTGACGCCACGTGAACCGCCCTGTGGTCAGGGCAACCTTACAACCAGACATCACGTGGTCTACCGTCTGGAATATCTTGGCTCTTTTACAGAGGGGTCAGAACGGGTCGTCGGTTTTCCTCCACTTGGCCAAGTTGGCACCTGATGGCAGGACATCGTAGAGGGATCGGATGACAAAACGTAGCCGCAGTGGTGCCATGTGCCAGATCTCCCTCCACGTGATGGATCTCTGTACAACCGCCTCCCATGACATCCACTGCGCCTGCTGCGCTTGCTGGGCAGCCTTGCGGACTCTTCCGTCATCCTCCTCCTTTCGGATCTTCTTGACCACCAGGTCCCTGCGTTTCTTGGCCGACGACGCCTTTGACCACATCGGATCCTTCACATGGAATCCGATCCCTTGCTTGCCAAACTGGGTGTGGCCCATTATCTCCTTCAGCTGGAGTGTGGCTTGGGCATTTTCGACTGCGCTGACAACCTTTCACTTCATTCCCGTCTTCAAGGCGGGGACCGAAACGGGGACCGTTATATCTGGAGACTCGCGCAGCATCATCGCGAGTCTGGCTTTTCCGGCCTTAACCTCTTCCATGAGGGACGGAACGGGAGGACGAGCTTGATTTGCTTACAGTACAATGCGACAGTCGTGAAGCTTGCAGGGCTCCAACCCACTTCCGTATATACTTGCTTGTCGTGCCTTCCATGGTGCTCACTGTGGTTACGCCAACATCGTATATCAGCAGCGGCCACAGGAGTTTCGGAATAAGCATATATTGGAGGATCCAGATTTTATCGATCGTACTCAGGCCGTTCGTCAGCATTGCTTGTATCTCCTGCCTCCGCGTTCCTATCTGTCAAGGTTGAGTCGTACACACGTCCGAGACTCTTCACAGGCTTCTCCATCACCGTGGGAATCGCCTGTCCGGACAACGTGAACCTCCTTCCACCGCCTTGCACTTCACGGCAACAGTCTTCTCGATTTCTTTGGTTTGAAGCTCATCCTGAACCAGCGAATCAGGTCATCCAGCCTGAGGAGAATGCTGCGGACATCGCTCTCCTTCGGTGTCAGGATAGTCGTATCGTCCATGAAGGCCTTCAGTGGCGGCGTGTTTACCTCTTCGCTGAGTCTCAGACCGTGTGCATAGCCGGATGCCGCATCCAGTATGACCTGCATGGCCATGACAAATAGTATCGGCGAAATCGTACATCCCATGGCAATACCCACTTGCAGGTCGATCCATTTGGTCGTGAACATCTTGGTCGAGAACCGAAAAGAGAAGCAAATCTAACAATTAGAGAACTCATGTTTGCTGACGACCAAGCACTAATAGCAAAATCAGAAGCTGAATTACAAGACCACATGGATAGTCTAAACGAAATGTGTAGGGAACATAACATGAAAATTAGCACAAACAAAACAGAGGTAATGACTATAGCTAAAGAAGAAAAAACAACAACAATTCACCTAAACAAACATACCCCGAAACAAGTAAAGAGTTTCAAGCACCTAGGAAGTATAATATCATCAAATGGCAGATCAGAAGGAGAGATCGAAAATAGATGCAATAAGGCCAATCAACTCATTGGACAAATGGCACCAATACTAAAGAACAAACATGTATCAATAACTACTAACAAAGCACTTTACAACACAATCTTCCTACCAACTCTATGCTACCAATGCCAAACCTGGACAATAACAGAAAAAGAGAAAAGTAAAATCACAACAACAGAAATGAGATTCCTGAGAAGAATACTCAACGTTTCAAAAAGAGATAGGATCAGAAATTAAGAAATCAGGACTAAACTGGGGGTTATAGCTGCACCAGATTTTATTAGAAGGCAGCAAGTTAAATGGTTTTGCCACGCAAGTAGGTTGCCATTTAACAGCATACCACAACAAGCAATGATGTATAGACCAGATGGAAACAGAGGCAGAGGCCGGCCACGTAAACGTTGGACGGACGGAATAGCAGAGTCCATGGAAATATCGATATCTGAAGCCCATAATCGGGCACTCTCACGATGTTTATACTTCACCTCGACACCGCAAGGTACAAGAGGAACATGATGAGATGAGATGATATGAGCTAGATCCCATTGTCGTACCCATGGTACCACCGATGATTCATTCAAAATGGAGGCCATTCAAGTCGAGGACGTTATATGATTGATTGATTGATTTAGGAATCGACATTACAGCATTCGCGGCATTCCCATAAGCGCTCCGTCCCCATCCTCAGCAGCAAGCGAAGAATTCCAACACTAATACTACCTGTAGCAATCTGATTATATGTCCGTCTCGCCTTTCCTCTGAGCGTTGATCGTCGGCCAGATCCCCTCGTCACCCCTCGCTGTCGGGGTGATCCATCCGCCCCCCCCCCGCGAGGCGTACACATGCTCCCACAAGGTCGCAACCACATCTGCTTTGTCATGCATCAATACTCCACCAAGTCCTGCCGAGCCAGCCAATCTGTCCGCCTGTTCATTCCCTAGCACACCAGCACGCCCCGGAGAAAAGATCCTGACGATGCTTGTCACCCGTGACTTCCGAAGCGAAGCAAGTCACTCCGCACGAAGCTTGCCTGTCTTCACTCTACTCCGCATGCTTTCTGAGTCAGTTACAATCACGATGTGTGTGTGTGTGTGTGTGTGTGTGTGTGTGTGTCGTATTCTCCATCCAGCGGAAAGCTGCACTGACCGCCTTCACCTTCATTCTTAAGCTAGATGTTGTTGTATCATATGCCAGGCTCTCCTGCACCAAACGTCGACCATTAGCTTTTGCAAAGAACCCCCAGTCACTTCTCCTACCTCTCAACTACGACCCATCTGTGTAGATAATCACATCACCCAGGCGAGCATTATCCTGAAATAGTTCGAGGACGTTATATGTGATGACCAGGCTTGATGTCTATGTCATGTCTACGTTGTAATTGGGATATGGCACCCTTTTCTAGAATTAATAGATCAGAGCTTTTCAGGCGATGCATAGGTCAAGAGGGATGGAAGCTCCGACATGTGGAAACCAGATAAATCGGAATGTAACTAGAGATTGAAAAATGTTTGGAGATTGTGTGGTGTGATTGTTTTCAGGCTTATGTTGATGGTGAAACTTAAGGCGGAGACGTTATATGTGATGACCAATTCAGCAAGTCTCAGAAGCGAATGAATGGGGATGGCTTGATCTGTGCGTTGATAAGAAAGAATTGTTGCACTGTGAGGCCTTCAGGTAGGTGAATGGAAGTAGGTATATAGAGAGAACATATATCCATTAAGAATAGTCTGTATATGTTATCGGGAGTCAGCTGGAGAGAGTTAAATGACAGTAACGCTTGCGTTGTGTCTTTGGTATGTAAAAAGAGATTCGTAACTAGAGGTTGGAGGATATTCTTAAGAAACTGAGATTTGTTCAGTCGGGCATGATCAGACAGAAACTATCGCACGTCCGGGATTGTCACGTTTTTGTATTTTTGGCAACATGTTGAAGGTAGGTTTGCCTAGGTCACAGTCATAGATGTGTAGTAAAGAGGCACTGGGTGGTAGAGCATTGTCACGAATGAACTGTGTGATGGTGTCCCGAGTCGTCCGTTGTAGGACAGTGAATGGTCATCGGCGCATAGGAAGCAGTATATGAGTTTGTTGAGTTGGGAAATGCCTTCTTCGACATATAGTTCTTTACGCCAAACAACAAAAACACCACACTTACCGCAGGCTTGATGTCTATGTTATGTCTACGTTGTAATTGGGATATGGCACGCCATTCTAGAGTTAATAGATTAGAGCTTTTCAGACGATGCATAGGTCAAGAGCGTTGGAAGCTCAGACATGTGGGAACCAGGTAGATCGGAATGTAACTAGAGATTGGAAAATGTTTTGAGATTGTGTGGTGTGATTGTTTTCAGGCTTATGTTGATGGTGAAACTTAAGGTGGTGTCGTCTGTAGAAGTTGCTAACGTCCTACGTGATAGCATGACTATCCAGGGATAGCATGATTATCCATTCGAGAGCGTGGAGGGACGAACCTGAGACCTTTACCCAAAACAGCGTGTTTTTAAGGAGGCGGTGGTAGGTCGAGTGGGACCAAGATCTCACCCGTATTATCAAGCAAATAAGTATCACTACCTCCATATACTATACGCCTACTGATGGTCACCCTATCCTCCTATACAGTTCATTCCACCCTAAACGTTGAAAAGATGTATCATTTAGACCTACCCATCAAACTGTCAGACAAACGTTTATACAATGTAAAGACCTGGTGGAAATGGTGTACATTGATTAGAGAAGTGTGGAATAGGATGATAGTTTTGATAGACACATATATCAAAATCAGAATCAGAAGCATGACATACCATTCACTTCACAAGTTCACACCAGAACAGTGATTCAATAAACGAGTAATTTAACATTATAGCTATGCACCTTTAATATAAGATAATAAGAAGATGGTTTGAATAACTGTTGAAGAGAATATGTTGTGGTCTGGGTGTGAATGTCATAATGGGGAAGCGTATCAAGTTGAATAATATGTGAATGTCTGTGAATGTATGAATGCTGAAGTAGCCGAAAACAGAATCACTGTGGAATATTCCTTTTCTTGGAAATTGTGAGAGACACTCAGACAAGCCTAGGTAGACGTCCTCCTCTTGAAAACTGAACAAAGTCAACAATGTAGCAACTTGGTAGACATCTTATTTCATTCAAATGTTTTTCACAACTCTCGTTCCCGGCCAATCATACAATTTTTCGTAGTTGAATCTTCACCCCAAACGTAGTATAAAAAAGGGGGTCCTGAAATAAACAAAGGAGAACCAGGTTGCCACAACCAGACCTCATTCTCCCTAACAAGTACATGCGGCCAGGGTGATACTCACCACATCCCCCACGAGTGTCGATTGGTCAATACAAATATGGCTCTGACAGTGTTTGCCCAAATGCCGCTAATGTGCGTACAATTGGCTTTTCTTTTCTATTTTTGTTAAACAACTAAAATGGACAATAAGCATATTACTACGACCCCCAGCATGAGAATGGAGGTGGAAGCAGTAACAGCAGCTTTCCACCGGTTATAGGAGACCACTGCTACACACTTTGCATTCATTACAGACTCAAGGAGTATGCTTAGTAAGGTAAAGGAAGGAATGTTTCGTGTGGAAGTCTTTCCTCGCTTCAGATGTCACAGATTGTGTGAATTGTATGAATTTTTTGCCTTGGCCATGCGAGAGTGCGGGTGAATGAAAAGGCTGATAGGCTGGCAAGGAATGCACCTCTGGTGGTAGATTACCTATGGACAAGGGAGAGGTGGTCGAATAACTGTGGGATCAGGGGAGAAGGTAGGGGGGGGGGACGGGGGAACACACTGAGAATCCGAATGTGGAAAGAATACTATTGCAGGTGATTGGCAGGGGTTCTGGAAGAATCTCAAAAGAAAGACCACGATAATTTTCAATCAAATGGCGGTGGGAACGATTAGTAATCTTTACTCTTCACTGGCTGTTGAACGAGGGACGGAGAGCGTATAAGAATGTCCTGAGTGCAGTGATGCCCTTAGAGCAACTCAGTTCAACTCAGTAAGCAGTATTTAAATCAAAATACGTCAAAAACCTTTATAAAGATTCACGGGAGGAACAGAATGATATTCCATAACACAATGAATTACCATTTCCAACAGTTTCGAAGTTCAGAATTTTCTTAACCACAAGAAAACTGGCAAGACCATGAGACCAGACAACATCACAGCTGTAACTATTAATGCGCTAGAAGAATAAGACATAGATCAGGTCACCAGGCTGCTGAACATAGATCCTGGAGATATACCTCATGGCGATGTAGATTTATGTTTATTGCAACCCTACTTTCATGATAGTATGCAGGCAAGAGTATAGGAACATGGTGAACTGTCTGAGCCCTTTCCTGTCACCAATGGAGTGAAGCAAGGCTGTGTCCTGGCACCAACACTGTTCATCCTCATGTTTTCAGCTATGCGACACGCCAGGAAATTAAACCACTTCCACACTGTCTTCCTTACAAAGCTATTGAAGATTAAATGGCAAGTCAAGATCCCAGACACTGAAGTTCCAGAAAGAACGTTCATGCCCAATATACACACTCTGCTAATGAAGAATCAGATGTGCTGGGCTGGTCAGTTGACTCGCATGCCATCACAGGCTACCAAACCGATTTTACAGCGAGCTGTGTTGTGGTAAACGCTCCCAAGGCGGTCAGGGGCAATGCTTTAAAGACAAACTGAAGATCTCACTAAAAGGATAGGACACGTGAGGAGGATGGATGATGGTAGAATACCACAGGACATATTATTTGGTGAATTACAGATTGGTAAGAGATCTCAGGGTCGACTTTTACCATGATACAAAGATGTGTGTAAGCGGGACATGATTGATACAGCCATTGATAATACACATTGAGAGTAAGGCGCCGCCGAACGTGTTGGGTGGATGGCAAATGTCAGAAATAGAATAAAGACAAAGGAGAATATGACTACAGATAGGTAAAACACTGAGTGTGTGAGACGTAAGATGGCGCGTGATGACTGAAATAACCATGTGTTCACATGCATCCATTGTGGACGTAAACGTAAAGAATTGGTCTGATCAGTTACATTCGCTACCGTCATGGGTTGTAGTTATTAAGCCTTTTTGAAGCACAATGTAACTAACTATCGTCTGTGAAAACGGCAAGGTGCTAATGATTTGCAATGTTGTGACATATGCTTTTCACACCAATCAGTGTTCTTACTGACAAGGTCTTTTAACGTCCTATGAAAGATCCCAATGAGATTGCGGAGGAAAGTACTAACAGAGTGGAGCGCTTTGAAATGGAAACAATATCCCATCTAAAGCACATGCTTTCACACGGTTTATAACTGTCAATGTGGTGAAAATACGTTCCAGGAAAACCTCAAGCTCCGCACTTCCAACTGAACAAGTTTCTAAGAATTTCTTAACGCACTTGTTCTAAAGAAAATATTGACGTAGTTTCGTCTGTCATAGTTACATAATATTGTTACATGAAAAACACTACACCTTTCCCCCCTTTTCCCCCAAACACACACACACACACAAACACACACACACACACAGACACACACCACGCACACAGAGACGGCTTGTATTTGAACCTGCAGACCCACTTTATTGAATAATCTTCTGTAACATTTGCGTTGCGGACGCGATTCGTTATGCCGCTTACCCGCCTTCGATATAGTGGTGACTGATTTGACAGCAGACTTGTTGGTATGGCAGTCGGTCGTTCAGAAAGCAATGGCAAACTACTGAACGTAAAATTTGTCAAGACATCAACAGCGGCGGTAAAATGCTGGTGTTGACTGCAACGTCCTGTAGAGGATATGCAACTATTAAAAAAAAAATTATAATCAAAGTTGGACAGATTCTTTTCCGCTAATTTGTTAAATATTCCATTTTCACACTAGTATGTAGTCACTGGAAATATTGAACTGATTTGTTAGTATTCCAATTCCAATTTTTCAACAAACAAATGTCTACATTCGGTCTAGTCTAACCTGCTTTTTCAGCTGTGGTTATTGTTGAGAGCCATGGTTGTGTGGACTGTTAGTCCTAATTCCTACTGGTTTTATTAGTTCCGCTCTGTTCGTCGGATAAAGTTATTTTTGTGCTATCTGGTTGTTTACTTTCTGTCTTATGCTGGCCCTGATAAGACCGGTCCTTGGTCGAGCCTACTAGTTGCTTGTTGTTTCTTGTGTTGTCCTCACAGGGGCTGGTCCCGGTAATGTCCAGTCCTCATAAGGATTCGATGTAGGCAAAGGCAGAGAGTTCAAGTGCAAGTCTTAAGTTGTTCCCTCGGTCAGTCGCCCGAACTCCTTTACGTTTGTTTTCTAGTTTTTCATCATCGCGTTTTGTCAGTATACCACATGTTAGTCTTTTTAAAGTCCATGCCCTTTGGCGTGGGTGATCATGTCTGTCCACAGTCTTGTCACTGCCCGTGAAAGGTTTTAGTTAGATATGATTGAGCTACCGTATAACAGTAGACGGTACTACCTGCTTTATGTTTGAGCCGAATGTTGGGCGGCTTTTACCAAACATGACACCCCACATTCTGCCAATGGCTTGGTGGGGAGGAGCACGACTGGGAGGTACAAACCCTATCCTGGTGCGAGGAAGTGCAACCTAAAGACAAAATGTCACGGTAGGACAGACCAGAACCTTAGTCTTGGTTTGCAGATGGCCCAGGATCGAAGCTCTAACAGGCGGCCAGTTAAAACATTGCTTTGCTTATCAGGCAGCTTCTGCAGCTTGTCTTGTTCCAGAATTATAGGTTTACCTTTCCTCTGGAGTGAACTAGGCAGGCCGAGAGAGGGATCATGCTGCGAGGACAACACAATGGTCTCTTTATTTCATCTCAGGCTTTGTACTATGGAGAGGTATAACTCCATGCCTGGTCTTAACCGATCTCTGAATCAAAGCGTTGGTAGCAGTTACGGGTTATAAGTCCTTGTCAAATGGCGTAGACAAGGGGTGCCACGGGTTGCCTCTGACGGTGGGAGACACCTACAGGTGTCAATGATCAGCTGCCGCTTGCTTCAGGCTGGGTATCCCCCGCCAATAGGGTGCTGATCCGCCACAGCCTGTCTGCTTCAATGGGTTCTTGAGGCTAGGACACAATCTCACTCGCGGGCTGTGAAACCAATGCATCAGGTACTACTAAAAAGAAAAATAGAAACCTGGAACGTAATAACTATATATCCGGGATTTTCCACTGACCTCACGAATATTAACGATGTGAGAAAATTGCTGTGATTGATGCCGAACTCAATCGTCTTAACATTGATATTGCTGGCATGCAGGAGACTCTCCTAGCTGAGGAATGGTCACTCAGGGAAATCTATCACACCTTTTGTTTTGGAAAGGTAGAAGCAGGAAGAAACAGACAACATGGAGTGGGCTTTGCAGGGAAGAATTCACTACCGGTGATGATTGAAATTCTAGCTGGCGGAATTGAAAGATTATTATCCATGCGGCTGGCAACCACTGCATATACACAGATACTCACTTCCTCTGATGATGTGAAGGATTCGTTCCATGAGGAGTTAGACTTTGTGATCAGGACAGAATCAACATTTGACTACATGTATATACCGGTCTCTGTGGCTAAAGGGCTTGCGAACGCGGTTTGTGAGCCCGTATACCTGGGTTCGAAACTCAGCGATGCTGGTTTTTTCGAAAAAGGTATAGGAACCGGTCGTTCAGAAAGCAATGGCAAACTCCTGAACGTAAAATTTACCCAGGAATCACGAACAGCGAAAATGCTGGGGTTGACTGCTACGTCCTGTGAAGGACATGCAACTTAATTTTATTTTAAAATATGCTCGGAGATGTTAATGCTCGTGTGGGCAAGGACACAAGTTCATGGTCAGTGCCTTGGAAAATAGAACATTGGTCACATGAATGACAATGAGCAGAGGCTGCTTGGACACTGCACCAAAAACGACCTGTGTATTGCAAACTCTATTTTTAAAACAAAAGAACGGCATAAAATCACATGGAACCAACCAAGATCTGATCATTGGCATCAATTGGACTTCATCATCACACCGAGACAACATTTAAAACGAACATCATTAACTCGAAGTTACCACAGTGCTGATTGTGATGCCGATCATTCTTTAATTGTTGCAAGGGTTAGACTGAGACCAAAGAAAATCTACACGACTAACCACAAATCTTCTTCTTCTTCTTCAGCATTCCGAGCTATTGAGGTTCTTTGCTGCAGATACAAGCTGTCTCCATTCGTCTTTCTGGGTGACCTTATCTTGCCAGTCGCTGCTTCCAAGTACTTGTAGGTCTGTATGTATATTATCTCTCCACCGTCTTCTTGGTCTATCTCGGGGTCTACGGTTATTTATTTCCTGAGTGTAAGCGAGTTTTGTTTCCCTATTAACTTCTATTTTTCTATATGCCCCAGCCATTGCCTTCACGATACCACTGATTAGCGGGGACTTAGATCATAAATGTCTTTGTTACAACAACCTGACATGCTCATTACATACCACCAAAAGAAAAGAATGATCAAATCAGTCAGAAGGTCACCAAACTCTTCTCAAGACGACTATCACGTTATGGACAGATAAGAACAGGTCATTATTCTGCGCCTCAGAACAGGATACATATTACGCAACAACATGTATACAAAATTCAAGATTGGTGACTCAGCCATGTGTACATGTGTTTTGGCGTTGCAGACAACAGAGCACATACTTCAGGATTACCCAAACTACAACATATCCAGGTGAACCTTCTGGCGTAGAGAGTCAAGAGTGGAAGATACACTCTATGGACCGCTGAGTGAACTTTAAAGACTGTTAAATTCATACAAGAGACAACATTGCAGTTATAGACATAATTCAGGCGAACGAATAAAGAAGAAGTTACTTCTTCTTTTCCACTCTCCACTTTGCATATCCCTAATTGGCCCAAAGATGCGTCTTAAGACTTTGTTCTCAAAGGTTTGTAACAAGGCTTCGTCTCCTTTAGTTGTACTCCAGGTTTCAGAACCATACAGCACAACTGGTTTGATCAGTGTTTTGTATTGTGATCTTGGTGTTACGAGATAGCGCATTTGATTTTTGCAGATGTTGTAGTGGATAGTATATCTTATTTCCAGAGTTGATTCTAGCTTGTATTACTTCCCTTATTATGTTGGAGAAGTTGAAGATTGTACCAAGGTATTTGTATGTTTCTGTTCTTTTAATGGTCATATTATCTATTTGTATGTGGCCAGAGTTTTTAGCCTTTCCTTCTCTTAAAATTACCATGTGTTCTGCCTTATCTTGATTGATAACCAGCCCCATCTTTTGGGCTTTTCCCTTTAAGTGAGTCAATATTTCCAATATTATTTGTTCATTTTCCCCTATAATATCCATATCATCTGCATAGCCAAGCAGTCTGGATGTTCCTCCAATACAACATTCCACCTTTACCTTCCTCACAACTTTCTCTAGAGCCAGATTGAAAACGAGCGGCGATAGTGCATCACACTGCTTCAAGCCTGGTGTTATTTGGAAAGGGTCTGATTTCCTGCCTTTATACGATACGAAGGAAATCCCCTGTGTCAGACTAAGAAACAGAGTGAGAATAGGAAATTGGAATGTGAGAAGTCTGTATGAGGGAATGCGTAAAGTAGTATGTGATGAGATTGAGAGGTTAAATATTCAAATTCTAGGAATTAGTGAACATCGCTGGAAAGGCAAGGGGACATTTTACAACTGAAAATGGAAGTATTTTCATTTATTCTGGTAGAGACGTCGGAGGCCAAAGTGGAGTGTCATTTTGTTTAGATAAAATAACTACAAAAGTTTTAATGGGATATAATCCAGTTAGTGACAGAATCCTCACTATTAGACAAAAAGGTCGTCCACATAATTCTCATATAGATATGCACCTACTTCAACAGCAGAGGAGGACGAAAATGAAGATGTTTTTATAACACACTGCAAGACACATTAAATAAGATTGGTCATAATGATATAGCAATAATAATGGGAGATTTTAATGCAAAAGTAGGTACAGGAAGATCTGAAAATGAGAGACACGTTTTAGGAAAATTTGGATTGGGAAATAGAAATGATGCAGATGACAGATTAATTGAATTTTGCACAGAAATTGAGTTAACGATAGCCAACACACTTTACAACACCCAAGAAGACTCGTCAAATGGAAGTCCCCGGACAGTATTACGAAAAATCAGATAGATTATATTTTAATACAAAGAAGATGGAGATCAAGCATAACATCTGCAAACACACTTCGAAGTGCAGACTGTGATACAGATCCTCAGTTATTAGAAGCAGATCTGAAATTAAAACTCAAAAAGCTTACCCGAGGACCAAGGCCACTTTGTTTTGATCTCACAAAATTAGCAGATGCATACACCGTAGAAGTTAGGAATCGTTTTGGGGTCTTGATGTCTGAACAAGAAGAAATGACACCTGATGAACTGGCAGTACAAGCTAGAGATATCTTGATAACTGCAGCCAAAGATTTCATTCCGACCAAGAAAAACAACTTAAGCCATGGATTACATCAGACACGTTTGAATTAATAAAACAACGAAGGGAACTGAAACAGAAAGGAGGTGAATCCGATAACAGCAGGATGAAGTATAAATCTTTAACTCGAGAAATAAGAAAGAACACAAGAAAGGACAACAATCAATATATACAAGATTGCTGTACCAGAATAGGGCAATATCATAAGACAGGAAGAGATTACGAAATGTTCAAAGGAATGATATTATTGACAAGAAATGTTCAACCTCAATAGAATGTTATCTGTGACAAGATGGGAAATACCTTAACAGAATCTAGACACATTCTAGAAAGATGGCAGGAGTACTGCAGTGGCATGTATGGTATGAGTGACAGTGAGAATATAAATGAGATACATGAGTCAATGACAGCAGAGACAGAACCTGAACCCTCATTAGATGAAATTGAATGGGCTATAATGAACCTGAAGAATGTTAAATCACCTGGATGTGATGAGATACCAGCTGAACTAATTAAAGCGGGAGGAGAAGAAAGCATACACATCTATCACGCATTATGTAAAAAGAAATGGAAATATGGTATATGGCCAAAAGATTGGAGGAGAACTATCTTAATTCCAATACCAAAAAAGGGCAACCTGAAATTATACACCAATTATAGAACTGTTGCCCTGATCAGTCATGCAAGTAAAATTTTACAAAAATTCATAATGGGAAGACTTCGTAAGAAAATGGAAGAAGAGATTAACTTGGTTCAAGCTGGATTTAGACAAGGAAGAGGAACAATAAATCACATACTCAACATGCGTCTAATAATAGAGAAATGCAGAGACTTTAATGTAACCCTATTCTCATGTTTTGTGGATTATTCAAAGGCATTTGACTGTGTACAACATCAGAAACTGTGGGTAAATCATGAGGAATATATGCTTTCCATCACATGTAGTACAACTCATAAAAATTCTTTATCTAAACCAACAAGCAACAGTTAGAATTGATGGAGAGACATCAGACTGGTTTGACATCAAACTAGGAGTCCGTCAGGGATGTGTGCTGTCACCCTATTTGTTTAACCTGTATGCCGAAAATATAATGAGAAATGCAAGAGATAATATAAACAGGGAGCTATAAGATGCCCTGAATATCGTTGGTCATGGCATTCCAGAGATTCGGTATGCTGATGATATAGTATTACTATCCACAACACAGAATGGTATAGAAAATTTGATCGCCTCAAACCAATTGAATAGTGAAAACACAACTTTTACCTTAACATGGAAAGAACAAAGATAATGCATACTGATAAAACTACTATGGAGAAGGAAATAAATGTTAATGGGGAAATATTGGAGGTGGTGGAGAATTTTGAATATCTTGGGTAATTGATTACCAACAACGGTGACACAATGAAAGAAATAAAACGACGATTGTCAATTGCTTCTTCAAAGACTAAAACACTGAATAAATTATGGAGTGGGGACGAGACAGAACTACAAAAATTAGATTTTTAAGAGCATGCATCTTTCCCATTGCAACATACGCCTGTGAGACCTGGACACTTACTAAACAAGCTGAACAGCGCATAAATGCTTTTAATATAAATGTTATAGACAAGTTCTAAGAATATCTTGGGTAAAGAAAAGAACAAATGCATCAATACTTCAAGAGCTGAATATTGAAGAAGGTTGGCTATTAAAGACAATAAAAAAAGAACATTGACATATTTTGGTCACTTGGAACGTCACGAAAGTTTGGAGAGAACAATAATGGAGGGGTATATGCCTGGGAAGAGAGGAAGAGGAAGGCCAAAGAGAAGATGGGTGCAGGATGTGGTGGATGACCTCCAAATGGGTGTATCAGACGCGTGACATCTTGCTTATGATCGAGAGGTTTTCACGAGAGTTGTTATGGGAGCGAGGTTCTCCAAGGGACATGCTACTGAATGAATGAATGAATGAATGAATGAATGAATACGTTACTGTATTATTTAAGTATCTTCCATGCATAGTCTGGTCATGTTGATTAACTTCCTTGGTATTCCAAATTCCTGCATAGCATTTCATAGACCAGGGGGTGGGTAAACTACGGCCTGCGGGCCGCATGCGGCCCGTCAACTGATTGTATGCGACCCGCTAGGGCATTTAGAAATAATTTTTACTTTACTTCGTTTTTAAGTTATTTTGTTAAATTTTACAGAATTTTATGTACCGTTATAATTGTTTTAACATTTTTGATAATAATTTCTTTCTAATTATCTACTTTTGTAAACAGTCCTTCACCTTTTTCTTTCGTTTGCCTTAAATATGTGTATAACCACAATGTTGCCTCTTGTCTTAATTTAACTGTCCTTTTTAGTTCACTCAGCAGTCCATAGAGTTTATCTTCCACTGTAGTCTCTCTAGGCCAGAACGTTTGCCTAGACATGTTGTAATTTGGGCAGTCTTTGAGTATGTGCTCTGCTGTCTGCAACGCAATCCACATGTGCACATGGCTGATTCTACCAATCTTGAATCTTGTATACATGTGGTTGCGTAATCTATTGTGTCCTGTTCTGAGGCAAGAATAATGACTTGTTCTGGTCTGTCCATAACGTGGAAGTCGTCTTGAGCATGTTTTGGTGGCCTTCTGACAGATTTGATCATTATTTTCTTTTGGTGGTATGTAACGGGCACATCAGGCTGTTCTTCTTTGTCTCCTTCCTTAGCCAATCGATCAGCTCTGTCGTTTCCGGGTAATCCACAGTGGGATGGTATCCAATGTATGGTGACCTTATGCTGACTGCTAAGTTCAGAAAGTAGTGTCCTTAGTTCTGGCAATTTCCCAACATAATTTCGTTTTCATTGAGGTGAGTTTCTTGTAAGCATCATACGCTTACTGTTTCTTGGTCCAAGATGTTTCCTAGTTCTATTTTGTTGTTGTTACTAACTCCCTCCGCTTTCCATTGCATTAGCTTTAGTCTTTGTTTAGTATGGCCAGACGCTCTATTCTCAGGTCCCCTGGCTGAACAGAACATCTGAGAAGGACCTCCCGTAGCTATGGTTGGACCCTTTCGAGGCATAGGTCCCGGCACTGCAAATTCCTGGTGTATAAAGCAGGGCGAGGCTCATAACATTTAGCAGTAGTCGACATATTTTATTACGCAAGATTGCGTGGCATTCTGTTTTCTGTGGTGTGCCTCCTGGCTGGTTGCCTCCGTCTTAAGCACCTTTCCTTTGCTAGAGCAGACTGTGGTCTTTCTCGAGTTTAGGTGTGTAGACACACACGAAACAACCAGAACGCTCTACATGTGTATACCCATCTAAAGCGTTCTGGTTATTTCTCGGCGCCAGTGACTCGCTGCCGCCCCTTCCCCTGTTAGCTAACACAGTTCCGCCACGAGAAGTCCATGAGTTGGACTTTTGCTGCATTGGTGATGAATGCACGAGCCATTGGGGTATTTATGCAAGGTTGGGCGCTCACCCCGACCCCGCCCCCGGCCACATACAGCAACATTTGGAACCAACCGGTGGCTAAGGGCTTGCGAACGCGGTTTGTCAGCCCGGATACCCGGGTTCGAAACTCAGCGATGCTGGCTTTTTCGAAAAAGGTATAGATGCCGGTCGTTCAGAAAGCAATGGCAAACTACTGAACGTAAAACTTGCCCAGGAATTACGAACATCGAAAATGCTGGGGTTCACTGCTACGTCCTGGGAAGGACATGCAACTACATTTTGTTTAGAAATGCTAAAATCCGAATTGATCGATTTTCATATAGAGCAATATTTATCGACATGTAACAATTTAATAAGGATGATTTTTATGAAAACCATATATTTCTCCGGTGAATAAAATGATTTATTTTGCAAGAAAATATTAAATTTAAAACGTTATTTTTTTCTGTTATACATTTTTTCCACATTTACAATGTTCAAATTAATTTATTTGTTGTAGAAGTCTTGATATATTTTTGAAATTTATTCTGAGTTTACTAAGTGTTTTCCGAATATTTTATTTTCACACACAGCCGGAAGTAGGTTTCGTTTCCTTTCAGTTTTAACGTTTTGTACAATTCTAGCTGTTCGAATTTTATTAAAACAATGAGTGTCAATAACAAACTAAGATTGAGAATGAATGCCGTATTTTTAATGATGAATGGACAACTAAGTACTGTTTTATAAAAGTTGGTAGCAAATCAGGTTGCTTGTTGTATCGTGAGTCAGTGGCTGTCTTCAAGGAGTACACTTTAAAAAGACATTATCAGACAAACCATTCCGATTTAGGATACAATTTAACAACCGAAGGGAGGGAAAGGAAATGTTTGGAGTTGGTGAAAAAAAGTTGGAGAAGCAGCAAACTGTTTTCACTAAACAGTCATCAGTTTAAGATGCTGCAACTGAAGCTAGTCTTGTGCTGCCACACACAAGTTTGATACACAACAAGCCATTTTCTGATGGCGAGTTCAACAAGGAATGTTTGCTAGATGCAGCAAACATTATGCGTCCAGACCCCCCCCCCACACCCACCCCCCCCCACCCCAAAAAAACAAACAAACAAGAACTTTACTTTATCAAGGAGAACTGTGGTCAGACGTGTTGACAAAATAAGTGACAATTTGATGCATAAACTTCAAAGATGCAAGTAAACAATTATTGTGATACTCTCTTGCATTGGATGAGAGTACCGATGTACATGATACTGCCCAATTATTGATATTTATACGTGGAATAAACACTTCTTTCAAACTCACTGAAGAGTTACTGAGTGTTGAATCACCCAAAGACACAACCACAGGCCATGATATATTCTATGCTGTTACTAACTGTATTGAAAGAACTGGGTTGTTTGGAACAAGATGGCAAGTGTTAAAACTGACGAAGCTCGTGCTTTGACTGGAAAAAATGTAGGTCTGGTAAAGTTGATAAGTGATAAGATTAAAGAAGAATATCCAAACCACACATCATTACCACTTAACTGTGTGATTTATCAAGAAAGTCTGTGTAAATCTGTTTTGAATATCAAGCATGTTATTGACCCAGTTGTCAGTGTCATCAACCTCATCAGACAAAGATAACTTGATCACAGACAGTTCAAGGCATTACTTGATGATTTGGAAACTGAACATCCCGATGTCCTGAACCACACCAGTGTTCGATGGCTGAGTCTCGGTAAGGTGTTGAGTCGAATGTGGGAACTCAGAGAAGAAATAGTGATGTTCCTAGAGATGAAGGGCATTGAATATGACTTTAATACTAACATTGCCAATAAAGAGTGGAAGTTAGACTTTATGTTTGCCATTGAAATTATAGAATAGTTAAATAAACTGAATGTCAAACTTCAGAGCAATGGTGTGTTTGCACATAAATTGTACGTACGTGTAAAATCATTTCAGGCAAAACTCTCCCTGTTATCCTGACAAGCAAATGAAAAAAAATTTGTCACTTCCCTTTTCTGAAACAAGAAACAATTTCTGGTGAAATGACTGAAAAGAACAAAGCCCAATTAGATGCACTGACTGAAGTATTTGGACGGAGATTCCAAGATTTTAAGACCTTACAGCCAGAGTTCAATATTCTCAGTTCCCCTATTAGCACAGAAGCTGATACAGCCACAGAGGACATTCAATTGGAGCTACTTGACTTACAAGCAGATCATGACCTGAAAGTGAAATTCAAGTAAGATGGTTTGCTGGATTTCTATTTATCTTTATCAGAAAAATCATTTCCCAACTTGAAAACCTTTGCAGCTAAACTTGTATCATTGTTTGGATCAATATAAATTTGCGAACAAGCATTCTCTTGCTTGAAGATCAACAAATCTAAGAATCGGTCTTTATTGTCGGACTGCAACTTGCATGCTGTCATACGAATTTCAACAAGTAAACTTGCTCCAGATTTCAAGAATATTGTCACAAATTGCAAGCAGTTGCACACATCTCATTAGAAATCAACAACTGTAGTGACAATGTAGTCGGTTTGTGTCTAAATTAAAACCATTGATAGATAATAAACAAAAATTATTATAATAAAAAACGTAAAAATCTTGTTAACAAATAAGTAAAAGTGTTGTCCATATCGTGAAATATAATGTATAAGTAAAATACAATTGCAATAATTAGTTATTTATACTATTTAATAATCTATAAATAATTCATAATTGCTTATTGTGATAGGTTGCTGTAAACAAAATGGACATAATATGTATGCGGCCACCAATAGCTTTACATTTGTCAATGCGGCCTAGGCATAAGCAGTTTGCCCACCCCTGATTTAGGGTATTCACATTTAAGTCCGTTAAAGAACAGCTGCATTATTAGCACGAAAAGCAGGATTATATTCCCAACACCACGTGATAAAATAAAATATAACTCAACACATTGCTATGAATAACGTTCACAACTAAAGACAAATCTCCCTACTAAGAAAAATATCAATTTACAAATAAAAAACAAACAAACAAACAATAAAATGCAGCCACTGAATAGACCATAACCACTATTTGTTCAAATTATAACCTAAAGGGTTGGACATAACCATTTTAAAATAAGCTTTTCAAAATTGGCAATCAACACGTGAAGGACGTCAGTGCCATACTGAACTAGCAGTTCCTGAAAATTAATTTGTCTACAGGCAGGACTGCCAGGTAAAACGCCAATGATGCCTCCAGTGTGCATTGACGTCTGGTAATGAGTTGTTACATGAAACAAGTCAGGGTTACAATTATGTGGAGGATCCATTAGAATACGAATACATAGTCATGAGGTCGCCGCGGACTTCTCTCGCGCTGCAAAGGTCGTGGACGCGGAGACTCCCAAAGAGTCGTCACTGTATCTGTGGAGTTCGTTCACAGTACATGTACAATGATTTCAGCAGACACAGAGTGGAAAGAGACAGAGCCATATAATATAAAACCCCGTGCAATTAAGTAAATCCTTTAAGATTTAAAACCTCTTTTTATACATGATGATGATACAATCTGGTTAGAAACAGCCAGAGAAAATGCACCCAGTCTATTTTTTTGAAAAAAACGTACACAAAAATGTACTACAGCAGGATATAACAAACACAAACAAAACAGTCCCTGCACGAAGCCTGTTGTGGATGTATGAGGTGTTATGACTATCACATTATGTAGGCTGGAGTGCACGCAGGGATTGGTAGCCAGTCATTTTCTCCGTTAGCGAACGACGGCCCTTTATGCAGCAGCGCTCATCCCATTGTCAGATATTGATGATACAAAAAGTATAGTATTGTTTATAATTCGTAGTGCAAAACACGCTGAAAAAACTACGTAATAATTTGTTTAGAATAAGTTTTTAGTCATGATTAGTAAATGTAATTTGGAACAAACTGTCTTAGACAGACTTGTAATAAACACACTTAGACACATAGATTAGCAGATGAGACTGGTGTAAATGCGGGAATGGAATATATGTTACTTCAACTGAACTTGCAGAGTTTCAGCCTCTCGATCCAGTCTACATGAAGTTGAGTTGATCTTGTGATTGTTGGCCCTCTGAAGTGGTGCACGGTGTGCTATCAGATAAGACGATGTGCTATCAGATAAGACACAATGTTTGATGTAATATTGAAGCTATAAAGATACCCATGTTATTAGTATGCAAAATGGCACCTGTTTTATGAAATATGGAAACATAACCTTTACCGATGGTATAGAAAACGGGATTCGACTGCTGCCGAGCTGCCATTGGATGTCGGAGTAAACACAAAATAGTAAGAATTAAGAAGTTCGACGAATGGAAAACACACACAGATCAGGCGCGAATGTTGCAACTGAAGCTTTTATCGTCCAGACAATCAAGTATTCCGTTGTGTTATCTTTTGTATACATCGTTGTTTTTGTTTTACTGTTGATGAACACTATGATCGGAACGTTAGCCTGTATCTGTGTGTTTTCCATTCCTAGAGATTCCTAGTCAAATTATTTTTTGTTATTCAAACTCCTTGGCCACGGGGAAAGACTTTCCAACAAGACATGCTCAAACTTTCCAACAAGACATGCTCAAA